>LOEQ01009177.1:89438-102959 GCA_001685075.1 Bramus lutescens
TCCAATTCTATTCCATACAATGTGTCTGCCCATGTGTCTCCCACCCACGCTCCCACCCGCTGCTCACCGCTGGGACTCTGCACCTTCAGGGACAAACTGTTGCCTGCCCACCAGCCCATCCCATTGCAAGCCGCAAGTGAAACCCACCCGGGCTCACAGCTGCTCTGTCAGATCTTTAAACATTTTTAAGACTTAGGAGTTATGTTATTACTATGTTCCCTTAGCAGAAGGGAATGGGTTACAGGGCATGTAGTGTGCTTTAAATCAAGACTTTTGATTGGTTACTCCCACAGGTTTTGTATCACTATTTTATTAGCTCATCATGCAGGCAGGTCATCATCACATATTAAGGTTTGGAAGACGGATTGTAGTTACCATTTGCCTCTGATAGTATGCAGAATACCCTTCAATAACATTGGTATTAGTTCATATCTGTGAAGGTTCTACATAAGCACCAGCTTGAATTTCAGTGTTAAATTAGTTGTGAAGTACTGTTGACTTCAGTAGTGTGGCCTTATCACCAGTTTATGGCAAGAAATCAATAGTCATGGCAATAATCTACATTGTTTGATGGGTCCAAAGGCATTCTTTTGCAAACAATTCAGCTAGATGTCTGGATCCCATTCCTGGCATTGACTAATAACAAGATATGTCATATGGGGCTCTGTCTCTCCCACTATTTGACAGCTTTATTTTGATTACCTTCATAATTGTATGTATTTTATGTAGCTTTTATTGTATTAGGTTTCCCATATAACCATTCAAATGGCTTCGTTTTACCTATCTCTCCCTGAGTTACCTCCCTTACTATTTGATCCACCTTTTCCAGTTCCCCCCCTTCCTAGGGAGGTACATCTCATGCCCCCATCCTTACTCTATACCTAACTTCTGGGGTTAGATAGATTATAGCTTTATTATCAAAGTAACAGCAAACATTCCCATATAAGCAAATATATGTCATATTTATCTTTTCTATTTTGGGTCACATCATTCACAACTTTTCTCCATCCATTTCCCTGCAAATTTTGTGATATTTTAAGCATCTGAATAATATTTCACGTGTAAATGTGCCATATTTTATTTATCCATGAATCCATTAATTAATATTTATGCTGCTTCTAATTTTCATGATTATGATTAGCACAGCAATGAACATTGCTGAATAAATCATTTTGTATAAGGATAAACCATCCTTTTGATACATGTCTAAGAATGATGGAGCTGGATCTTGATGTAGATTAATTCCTACTTTCCAGAGGAAGTGTCATGCTGATTTTCATAGTGGCTGTACAACTTAGCACTCCCACTGGCATTTAATGAATGTATACTTTACTCCACATTCTTGCCATTATGAGTTGTCTTTTGCTTTACTGATTTTGCTATGCTGACTGGAATAAGAATAAATCTCAATGTAGGTTTGATTTGCATTTACCTGATAACTAAGGATTTAGAGCATTTCCTTGGGTGTTTCACAGCCATTTGTGTTTCATTTGAGAACTCTGTGTATATCTGTACCATATATTTTCATTGAGTTATTTGTTTTCGTGGTGCTCACTTAATTGTGTTCTTCATATATTTTTGATATTAGGCCTATATCAGACCTGTAGTTGGTAAAAATCTTATCTCATTGTGTAGACTGCCACTTTGTCTGAATGGTGGTATTCTTTGACTTACAGAAGTTTCATCTTTGTGAGGTTCCATTTATTAAGTGTTGTTGTTATTGCCTATGCTAGCAAGTTAAGAGTTGAGTTTTGGGTACAATGATAAGTATGGATCTACTTTGATTCTTTTTACATGCAACAGCCTGTTTGACCAGCACTGTTTCTTGAAGATGCTGTCCTCTTTCCAGTATACTTTCCTGACTTCTTCATAAAAGTCCAGTTCTCCATAGGTGCATGGACTATGTCCTTGTCTTGAACTTGTTTCTCTTCATCAATTTGTCTGTTTTTTTTACAACCACATTTTTATTAGTATATATCTGTAGTACAATTTAATATCACAGATGATACCTGTAGCAGTTCTTTTCTGATTCAGGATTGTTAGCTCTCCTGGTACTTTTGTGTCCATACAAAACAGTAAATATTCCTTTCAAGATCTGTGTAGTATTGTGTTGGAATTTCCCTCCTCTTATTAAAAATATATTATTTTCTCATATAATATATCCTGGTTACAGTTTACCCTCCCTGTACTCCTCCAAATAACATAGCACCAAAGTGTGATCATTAAATTTAAGCTGCCTTTGTGATTCAACACATTGGTCTTCAGCTAAAACTTGATCTTGGGAAATATTCTTTTAGCCCCATTTCATTTTTTATGTTCAAAGCTTTTTCTTACACATTTTTTTGCCATTGTAACTAATAAACAACTTCCAATATTGCTGTTGCCAAATCTTTACCATCTTGGGGAAAAATTGTGTTCTGATTTGCCCATGAATTTATTGTCTGCTTCACATAGAATGATTATATATCTTATGAAACAACTATGTCCTCAAACTCATTAAATCTAATACTATTGTGGATAACATTCAATTTCTGTATAATCTTGTATTATTTCCCATTAGTTTAGTAGTTATACCTGAAACTACGAATATTTTAACTATCATCTATGACCCAGGACTGACATGGAATTCCCCTCGGTATGCTGTAAATACTGTTGGTTAATAAAGAAACTGTCTTGGCCTGTGATAGTGCAAAAGAATAGAGCTATGTGGGGAAAACTAAACTGAAAGCTGGATGAAAGAAGTCAGAGTTCAGAGATGCCATGTAGCCACTGCCTGGGAACAGATGAGCTGTAACTTTACCCAGTAAGCCACAGCCCGTGGCAATACACACATTAATAGAAATGAGTTAAATTAATATGTAAGAGTTAGCCAATAAGTAGCTAGAGCTAATAGGCTATGCAGTGATTTAATTAATATAGTTTCTGTGTGATTATTATAGGAGTCTGGGCAGCCTAGAAATGAATAAGCCTCCCCCTACAACAAATTGGCACTCCAATGTGTGCTAGCTAAATCCACATAAAACCTGAGAGGTCTTGGAAAGGAATTCTAGACACTAAGAAACAAAGTTTAGCTGCATTTTTTTTCTTTTTGGATGGGCTCTGCTTGCTGGTGGCATGCTTCAGCTTCTTTAAGACAGGTTTTCCTGATTCAGCTGTAGTAGCAAAAAATGCTGTTTCAAAACAGCAGCACAAACCACTATGGCTCTTTCAGGAGGCAGAGCACTTACTGTTTGTAGTAATAAGGGGAGCGGGCCTGCTTTTCGTCCAGCCCAGCTCCCGCACGGCTAGCTAATACCCCGAAATAACNTTTCTTTATTAACCAATGAAAGTAACATATAGACATATGACCCTTCTACATCAACTGTTGAATGGTGTTTGTGGGCCTGGGTGTTTGTGGGCCCCCACGAGCCTGGGAAGGCAGCAGAATCTGTTCTACTAAGCATGCATAAGCAGGAGAACATGGCCAATTCCTGCTGCTATACCCAGAGATATTTTCAGGCCACGCAGTGTGCTGCATGGCAGATTCAGCTATTACTCAAATAAAAAGGGTTTATGTGCTGCAAGCTCCTTCTCAGAGTTTAAGTGGTGAGCATGGCTCCTACCTGGCAGTCCCAGAGATGGCAGTAATTGTACCTCCACCATTTTGAAATGTGGAGATATGCAGAGAAAGCACCCACGGCCACTGAGACCAAGTTGCTTACTATTTTTAAAGTTCTCTAGGACAGAAAAGGATTACAGACATAATAGGCCAGATTCAGACATAAAAGACATCTGAATGTAAAAATGGAATATGCACAGAGAGTCTGGATTATGTATATTATTGTGTTTTCTTTGAATCTTTTGACTGCAGAGAGATATTTAAATCTGGGGTTTACTGAGATAAAGAAACATAAAAGTATCTTGACTTCAAAATTTGGGTCTAAGCATTTGTTGCTTTGGAAAAGAGGTTCTGATTTTGTTTCCACAGAAGATGAGAACCTGCGGATTAATTCCCGATTAACATGGCTTGATGGACCAAGAACCCCTGGACAGTTGCCATGGACACCCCCAAAAATTACTTCGCCCAACAAAAATCAGGAAGCAGTTTGGAGAGAACTACGATCTTGACTTCAAAATATGGGTCTAAGGATATGTTGCTCTGGAAAAGGGGTTCTGCTTTTGTTTCCACAAAAGATGAGAACCTATGGAATCCTTCCAGAATAATGTGGTTTGATGGACAAAGATCCCCCAAAATGTTGCTATTAACACCCCCCAAAAATCACTTTGCCAAACAAAAAGCAGGAAGAAATTTGGAGAGAATTATGCCCAAATTCCCAAATATTGTTTATAAATATTTGTTTACATTTAAAGGGGGGATATGCTATAGAGATTTGCAGTGGTATGGAACTTGGTTTATTGATACATATTTCAGGTCAATTTTTATATGTATATTGCTGCTCTTGATTTAGGCATTGTGTTTGTGCAGCTCATTTAAATATGTAATGTATAACTAGCAGATATATGTTCATAGATAATCATCTATAATGGTCAAGCTTGTAGTCATATTAATTAGGTTTTCTAGATAGTTACAGATATATTTCATATAGGTATATAAATCATTCAGAGACCTTCAGAATATGGCATTTAAAATGTTTTAATAACTTAGGAATTTTCATGACAATGAGACACATCTGCTCATGGCAGCACCAATTACTTCAAGAGAAAGATGGGAATTTAAGAGGCTCCTTATGGAGTTTGTTAGCCATTTGGGCAAGAAACTGCTTTTACCTGGACTACTTTATGTTATGCTGTGTGAACTGGACATGCAGGACCCACAGAGAAATGACTGCTGAAGCTGCCTAAATAAGGTGAGACAGTCCTTAGGGGTTTCTGTTTCATGAAAGAGTCTGGCAGACATTCTACAGGACACAGAAGAAAGTGACTGACAAACTCCTTTGTCATTTGACAACTGTCTTTGAAATTTTCTGCTTCATTGAAAAGTCTGCTGAATATTATGGGCCAGTAGGCTGAAGGTGGGTGCCCGCAACATTACAGAAGAACTTTGGGTGACTGTCCAGACAGTGAGATGTCTCTGTCAATTCTAGAGTTTTGCAAGTTGCTTACAATGNTTTAAAATGTTTTAATAACTTAGGAATTTTCATGACAATGAGACACATCTGCTCATGGCAGCACCAATTACTTCAAGAGAAAGATGGGAATTTAAGAGGCTCCTTATGGAGTTTGTTAGCCATTTGGGCAAGAAACTGCTTTTACCTGGACTACTTTATGTTATGCTGTGTGAACTGGACATGCAGGACCCACAGAGAAATGACTGCTGAAGCTGCCTAAATAAGGTGAGACAGTCCTTAGGGGTTTCTGTTTCATGAAAGAGTCTGGCAGACATTCTACAGGACACAGAAGAAAGTGACTGACAAACTCCTTTGTCATTTGACAACTGTCTTTGAAATTTTCTGCTTCATTGAAAAGTCTGCTGAATATTATGGGCCAGTAGGCTGAAGGTGGGTGCCCGCAACATTACAGAAGAACTTTGGGTGACTGTCCAGACAGTGAGATGTCTCTGTCAATTCTAGAGTTTTGCAAGTTGCTTACAATGTTCTTCCTCTTTACTAATTTAATATTATATCCTTCTGGAGTCTTTGATGGATTCAAAGAATAAATAGTTATAGTTTTTTTAGTTATGATGATTGATAAAGTAGATGTAAATATTGTAACTGTATTTCTTGCTTGATGCCTGTCTTGTTATATGTAATTTTACTATGTTAAATTTAAAACCTTCCTTTTCATTTAAACAGATAAGGGGAGGTGATGTGGGATTCCCTTCTGTATGCTGTGAAACTGTCTTGGCCTGTGATAGCGCAAAAGAATAGAGCTAGGCAGGGAAAACTAAACTGAATGCTGAGAGAAGGAAGTCAGAGTTTGCAGAGACCATGTAGCTGCCTCTGGGGACAGATGAGTTGGAACTTTACCTGGTAAGCCACAGCCACCACATTCTTTTGTGTTTCTGATACACAAAAGATTAGAAATATGTTAAATTAATATGCAAGAATTACCCAATAAGAAGCTAGAGCTAATAGGCCAAGAAGCAATTTAATTAATATAGTTCCTGTGTAATTATTTTGGGAGTTTTAGCAGCCAGGAAAGAAACAAGACTCCCCCTACAACACGGGGACCCTGTTATCAACAACCTGCCACTCAGACCATGGTCTGGCAGGATTTCCTGTTCTCCATCATTTGCTCTGCTGCTGCTATCAAATGTAGTTATTTACTAAGCTGTATCGCTGCATTTATCAGTGAAGTCTCAGAAATCAGATATTGAGGTGAAAACCTGATAGCTCAGAATGGCTAAGAAGCAACCAGCTGACCTTCCTTTTTGGCTATACATTCAGCAAGAGAGTGTTTCTTCAGATATCTCAAACAACAAAAGACCTCAAAACTCCATGTCCCTCACTGTTTCTTCTTGTGCATCTCTCTCTGTCTTCCTGGCTCCTCTCTACTTTCTATGGCTATTTCCTGTAAGCTAGTTTCTGGCTTTGTCTAACCTGACCCAAGTTTGATTTTATTAACATAGTGTTAGGTCACAGTGTGATCAAATACCCCACAGCAGGGTTGCCCTAAACCTGTGAATAAAAATAATCCTTTCATTCTTAAGTTGCTTTATTAGTATATTTTAGAAGAAGCAATAAAATGAGTAACTAACAAAGTGTGGCTGCTTTAAAAGAGGTTTTCTTTGTTTGTGTTGTTGTGGTGGTTGTTATTTGTTTCTATGTCATACTGAAAAAGGCAGTTACTCCTTAAGAAGATGTCCCACAAAAAACAGGAGTGATACACAATATGAAATTTGTAACACAAAATCCCAGGAACACACACACACACATGAAAGAGAGAGAGAAAGAGAGTGAGAGAGAGAGAGAGAGAGGCAGACAGACAAACAGACAAAGCATATCTCCTTCAAATGCTAACAGCTCCATAAGTATTGCATTCAAAGGCATTTAATTAGTTAGAAGGTCCAGAAAATGAGAGTTTACTTGTAAAACTGATGAATGACTTCAAAGAGTTTATGAATAAGCTCATGAACAACATGAGAAAATCAACTGAGAGCTTGAATGAGAAATTGAGCAAGATGAATGGGAAATTTAGCCATGAGATTATATGATAAAAGATATGAAACACAATTATTATTATGAAAAACTCAAGAATGAAATAGAATTTGTTGTGGAAAGCATCTCTGAAAGATAGGCTTGAACAGAACAAAGTCAAGAAGAGGAATACTTTAAAAGAATAGTTAATGCCAATACTCCTCAAGTTATTCTACATAACAGAAACAGAAAGAACACTGCCCAATTCCTTTTACGTGGTCACTATTACACTGATATCTAACCACATAAAACTCAACAAAGAAAGCATTGAAGTCCTATTTTCCTTGGCAACAATCAAAAATTCACATTGAAAAAGTCATTCACCATGATTAAGTATGCTTCTTTGCTTCAGGGATGAATATATTCAGGAATGATTCAACGTAAGTAAAGCACCACATAAACTGCCTCATTTACAAAACCCTATCCTTGGATAGAAAAGGTCTTTGGCAAACGCCAAAAACCTTTCATAATAAAAATCCTAAAATGTCTAGGGGTATAAGAGAAACCATTAGAAATGATAGGATGATTTACACAGCAAGTGCACAGCCATCATCAAATAAATGGATATAAATTCCAAGTATCACCTATGAAATCTGGAATGAGACATGGTTAGACACTCTCTCTATATTGAATCAGTATAGTCCATGAAGTCTTAACTAGAGCAGTAAGGAGATCAAGAGGATACAAATGGGAAGGGAAGAAGTCTAAAGTCTATTTATTTGTAGATGACATAATTGTGTATATAAAAGACCCTAAAAACTTCACCAGGAAGCTACTACGGCTGATAAATAGTTTTAAAAAAGAAGCAGGGTATAAAATTAATACTTAGAAATTAGTTGACTTTCTATATGCTAATGACAAGCATACTAAGAAAGCACTTATTAGACTTAGTGAATTATCAAAAAGGAATGCATAAAGTTGTAAGAGAGACAAGTTTGGGGCATAGGGGACTAGAAGGGGGAAATATGGTTAAATTTGATTATATTTCACTGGATAAATGCATTAAGTTCTTAAAAATAAGGAAACTTTTTTGCTTTTAATTATTTTGCGATTTTACTATGCTTATAGTGTATCTCCTTTCTCTTTTTCCTTAAAATTCATGGTCTCTCCTTTCATAGTTGTATGAAGATATGTATACGTACATATATATTTCTGAGTTTAATAAAGTCAGTCTGCATAATATTACTTGTATGTATATTTTCCAGGCTGGCCAATAAGTACTGGACAACCAATTGGTCTTCCTTAGGGAAGATCACTTCTCCCATTTCTAACCTTCCTTGATTGCTTATATTTCTTTATATAGGTTTGAGTCCTCATGGGTGTTTTTCTCATCTATTTCGACAAGTCCTGTGGTGTACTTGTTCGGATATCATTTGGGCAGTCATGTTAATGAGACTTCATGGGAATAGCTTTTGACATTACCAGGAGAGACAACCTCATAGAAAACTGTAATATTTGTTGTTTAGCCTCTGTTTAATGGAAAAGTTCAGGGCTTGTCTTAAGTCATGGGTAGATTATTTTGTGAGATTGTATATTCTCAGGTAGACACCCTGAAATAATGTTGAGCAGTTTGTAGTCCAAAACTTATCTTTGGGTGATGTTTATTGATTTAGTAGTGTTACCATAACCCAGGTGGAATCATCACTATGGGACCCTATCTTCCTTTTGAAGACTTCAAAGGTCACTTTTAGGCATGGTCATGGTTCACTGCAGAAAACCTAATCATTTGAAATGCCTTATGCAGCAGATCTCAAAGAAGTTAAAGGACAATTATTTGTTATGTATATATAAAGAAAAAAAACTTAATTCCTAATTACATGATACTCAAACCCAAAATCATGTACAAGTAGATAAATGAAGCCCTTTTTTAGAATTAGTTTGTACTTTGCATGACTATTAATACTATGACAAAAATAAATATATATACATATTTACACAAATTTTATATACTTTGACATAGTATTTATAACTTAAAAAGTTTAAAGAGTCAAGATAAAACCAAAGAATTATGAGATTAATGACAAGTGAATAGTGCCTTAATTTTAGATTTTCTTTTTTTCCACATCAAATGTCTCTTCTGACATGAGGCAGAGACTTGGGATTTTCTTTTAACAAGCATGCCTGAATTTAGAGAAGGAGAGAGCCATGCCCCAACTCCAAAGCCAGCTTTAATTTTTAATTGAACCAAGACTACAAAAAGACCATTTGCATTATATGAATGTAGAGAATAGCAGAAATATTTGAAAATATTTTTGAAATTTTTTTCTTGGTAGAAAAGTGATACACCAATAGGCCAATTTACTCTTTTTCTTGAGACATTTTTATGGATGATTTGTCCTTTTCCTTCAAGTGTCTCTTTTGTCCAGTGGTCTTCAGATTCCTTAGTTGGATGCCTTCATTTTCTTGGAAAGACAAAAACAAAACCCTTCTCCAACCTAACTTTTGGAAGTTTCCCTTTTGGCAAATTATATCTGATCGAATGAAAAACATTTGTTATTCTTATAAATCAGTTTAGATTGAGTGGTCATGGTGTTTGATGAAGTAATGCCTCTTCTAATCAAGAGATACCTGTCATTTGGTGATTGTTCTTGTATGGTGACAGGATAAATTAAGGTTGTTTCAGGCTGTTCCTTCCTAATTTCATAATGTAATAGTTGGGTTGGTTCACCTTTAAATTTCCCTGTCTATATCTGAATATCTCTATTACATGCTTTAATAAGATTTTTCCTAAGGCTTGTAATTTATCAGTCAAAATTGCATTATTTTCCTTAGTAATTAGTTGTAGAACTTGCATCTTATCAGTAGTAAACTTTTCTAAGACCTGTATCTTATGAATATCCTCTTAACCAGTTGCAGCCCTAAGCAGAGTGACCCCTACATCTGTACTAGGAAACACAGCATAGCTGGCTCAGTTGCGTAGGTGTGGGCAAGCTGACCCCAAGCTCATGAGTGCAGAAGAAGCAGCCCCATGCCTTGTTGCTTACTACATAGGATGAGTTAGCTAGTGCGGGCATTAATGGAGAAGTCGCCTTGCTGTTGAGGATGAAGGACAGCTCATGGGTTGACCAGTGCAGCAACCACTCAGACCCAGAACTAGAGCTATGAGCTGGCCGACTTCATCACTCACCCTATCTTTGATCTGCTGGAGCACGTGAAGTGGTTCATCCTGCAATCCAAATTGACAGCATCTTTATGAAACAGGATAACAACATGATATCCAAGGGGAGACACATTAAGGGCCTAGTATTGAGGATATAGCAAAAACCAGAGATATCAAACTGGACCAATGGCTCAATTCAATCAACACTTGCAGGTAACAATTTATGGACTAAAGGACTTTAAGAGTCACTGTGTCACACTACAACTTCCACAACGAGGCTTTTCTTTTCTTTCTTTCTCATTTATTTTAAATTTCATCTTGTTTTACCCTGGGTTAGGGGTTGCAAGTATAGAGAGCGAATGGGAAAGGAAGTGGGGATGAATAGGATAGAGATGCATGATGTAAAATCCACAAAGGATCAACAGAACGAAAGCTAAATTTTAAAAAATGTGTCCTTTTTCTTTTTCTTTCTTTTCTTTTTGGCAGCACACTTGTGTCATCTAAAACCCTGATTTTTTTCACATGCTCTGATGATAAACCATATATCTCCATTATCTGTTTTTACAGCTAGGTTTGGGATCTTTAGTGTAAAATAATTATTTATTCAAATAAAAAAACCCAACTTTTTAAGACATGAAAATCCAAATAGAAGCAATAAAGAAAACACAAATTGAAGAATTCCGGATATGCAAAATCTGGATAAGTGAACAGAAACTACAGATGCAAGCTTCACCAATGGAATTCAAGAGGTAGAAGAAAGAATTCCAGTCATTGAAGATATAATAGAAGAAATAGATTCAATGACCAAAATAAAATTTAGAACTAAAAACTCATTACAGAAAATATCCAGCAAATCTAGAACATCATGAAAAGACTAAACCTAGGAATAATAGGAATAGAAAAAATTGAAGAGTCTCAGATCAAAACCTATAAATACCCATAAATTATATCTAGTAACAAAGTAATAGCCAACATTAAATTAAATGGAAAGAAACTTAAAGAAATTCCATTAAAATCAGAAGCAAGTCAAGGCTGTTCTTCAAATTGTATGATAAAATTTAATGTAATCTCATATCATTTTTCAATACACACCCTCTGTGCAAGCTATGTCTTAATAAATTTCAAGGCTGACCTTAGTGTCTTTGTTAGCACTCATTCAAAGGCCTTCAACAGAAACATTTACTGTTAACTAAGACTGATATAATAGCATTACTGAAATAAGTACATAGAATATCAGAATCCCTCTATATTATTAAGATTGATTCCTGTTCATCCTTCTTGTCAATATACTAATCTCACTACTGAAGGCCTTTCTCTGAATAGAAATTAGACTGACCATTGTTCAAGGCCTTCCTCATATCTAATATGGATTATCAACTTCTACTCAAACTGCCTGAATCTAGAAGATAAGAAAGTATAAATCATTAATATCAATTGCTAATACAACCATGAAGGTGCTAAAACTGGACCCATAAAAGCATGAACAGTTAGAATCAAAGATCATGGCAAAGAAGAAAGAAGAATGTGGTATTGATCATTCTCTGAAACATATCAAGGAGCTCCTACTCAAACTTTGTCCCTCATACTTCAAATCACTCGCTATGTGTGAACCTTAATAGAAAGGAAAGTCGGGTCATATCCCAGTGAAAAGCATGTCTATTTCTCCCTTTGTCATGTTACTTCATACTCTAATTCTGATTACTAAAGTCCCTGGGTATGACATTTCTATATAATGGATTGTTCTAGAGATAAGAAACATCAGGCCACAGTTATTAGATCCAGACATTAGATATTAGAAATTAGAAGAATGTTTTTCTTCTCATGGGTCTCTAGGTCCCTAAATATCCCCCTATTTACCAACACCAAGTCTTCCCTGAAAGAAAATGAAAAAGGTTCCATGAAGTCAGGGCATATATATATATATGACCATGAGCCTTCTTTTATATATATATGACCATGAGCCTTCTCTACCTCCCAACTTCTCTATAACAGCATTGAGAGGTCTAGGTGCACTGACAGTCTAAGATTCTGCAGTTTTTACACCCTTGCCTCCTTTCAGGAATCAGCTGCTCACCTTATCTAGAGCAAAAAGAAAAGCTTCCTCATCTTATGTTCCTCATCCACCCCAGAATAGCCATATAGAGCAGAGATAATGCATGACCTTGAAATGGGGAACCCACAGGTGTGCTTGTGTAAGAGCAGTGGGGGCCCTCTGCTCAGTACTTCCTTCTTCCTCCAGTGGGATATAAAGGCAGGTTCACCCCAAATACTCACTCTCATCAGCCATAATGAGTACACTCCTGTTTTTGGCCCTTGTGTGAGCTGTTGATGAATTCAATGCCTTAACCCAGGTCCTGATCTTTTTTCCTTCTCCTAATGGCCATGAAACCCACCACCAAAGTAGCTTTTTCACCTTATCTGTACTCCATTGTACTTTATATTCCCAAAGCAGCTTGGCCTCTACATTTTCTGGCTTCTCTGCAGCCTCATCCTTTCCCACCCCTTCTACTGCCATTTGTTATAGATTCAAAGAGGATATAAATTAAAGGTGTGTAGAGCTTCCATGAAAGGAACAGGAGACCTCCTGTTTAAGCCCAACAACTTGGGGGATAGCTCATCCATGGCTAACTTTACAGAAGAATACTCCCAATTTTATAAGTTGAAAACCTCATTATACTGGGGATTGCTGTCTTAAAACTCCAACCTTATGTATCCAGAGCAGTTGCTTTGTATTAGAAAAGACATTTCTTTAATATATATGTATATATATTTATATACAAATATATTTATATAAAATATATTTAAATACATATGCATATATATTTAAAAGTGACAAAGTGACTTTAAGACTTATAAATATGCCATCAAAGTTAAAAATCAATGATCTGCAGCAATAATATTTGATTCCTGGATCCACATAAGGCCTGCTCTCTATTTTGACTTTAATATACAGACAGAAATATAAAAATATGTCAGCATATGGAGTTCTACATAACCAGGATATCTTCCAAGAAATTTCAAAACTATCCTTATCCCATTAAGCTGTTAGCCACAGGTTGTCAAAGAATGATGAACATGAGATCAAAGCAAGTAGTGGACCAGACGACCATCCCAGGGCCCTATTACTACATGAGACTATCCCATACCTTGTCCCTTGTACCCCATCAGAACACCATCACCTACAGAATATCTTTCTTTCTTTTTCTATAACAAAAGTAATATTTCTATTTTTTAAGTTCTTTTTTATTAAAAAGTTTCCACCTCCTCCTCTCCTCTCATTTGCCT
>LOEQ01009177.1:139471-149619 GCA_001685075.1 Bramus lutescens
GGGGGAGGGGGAGGAAAACGGGAGGTTAGGAGGTGGAAATTTTTAATAATAATAAATAAAATGGAAAAAAAAACTTGATTTGAATGTTAGCCATGTGGATATATTTCTCTTGATGATCCGGATGCATGTTCTGGTTAGAAACCCTCTTTTAATGAATCTAATACCCAGTTATCTCTACATAATTAAATGAGTTTAAATAGGCAGTTTGAGCTCATGGCCTGAGCTGCCATTGTGTCTTCTCAAAATGCCCTAGGTTTGTAGATGGCAAGGAGAAAAGTATAACATTAGAATTCCAGCTGTCACTTTGCTATTTCTTCAGTTGGACCCTCTGTCTATGTCCACTATCCCCAATAACAGCTTCAGTCTCTCCCATTTATAAAATTAAGATATTGCCCCATGATTGTACAAACCTCCAGTCACCCATTTAGAAAACTTGTGCTTAAAAACCAAAACTACATGTTGCTGAGCAACATAATTTATAGAAGCTATGCCATCATAGAGACTACATATGAAAATATTTAAGGGCCAATACTGTAGTAGCATCCCATAAATGCAGTTGATGTTGACATCCAGTTACATGTTATACTTAAAAGATGAATTTTTATGATCTATCAAGAAAGTTCTGTCCACTTCCGGAATGAGAATGGATATATTAGATCTCCTTTATAATTCAAAAAAAAGTTTGCTGATTGTCCAAACTCAGATAACTCTGTTTATATCTCTGCTACAGGACACAATGTAACTATGTGAAGGCTTTAAGTGACTTCATGTTAGTTCTATTATCCCTAATATTAATTTTCCTTTCTTTTGTTATTTTTATCCCTGGTTGACTTCGGATGGTTTAGGGTTGTAAAGGGCTTAATATTCATTGACCTTATTCTCTACAAACTCATAAAAGATGTTGCAGTCAATAATCTCTCTTCTCTGACTCTTCCATTTGTCTAAACACCTCAGTTGATGCCTGATCTAATCCCATTCCCTTGGAAATTTCACATGTGTTCTGTAAAGACAGAGCCCATCACTTACCTCTTGTAGCAATGAGCTGCAGACACCACCCATTGGTTATTGATGAGAGAGCCTCCACAGAAGTGGTAGCCAGAGTTCAGAGATACCTGGTAGGGGACAGAATTCTGCTGGCAGGTGTAGCCTCCAACGATCTTATCATCATCAACAGGGAAAGCAACTTGAGTAGAAAAGAAGAGAGAAGACAATTTTAATTCATCAAGGTACTGGAGATTGCAGCCCTCAGTCCTGTGTCAACCTTAAACTAATTAGGAATCCTTATTTATTACAGTAACTAAAGGCAAAAGGCAACAGTAGATCTATGGTGTCTTATGAGAGTTTATAATACAGAGCACCGTTCATAATACAATAGAAAGATTCTCTGTAAGTAACAGTTTTCTGATGGGTTACAGGGGACAGGGAAATGGATGTCCTCAGACGGCAGGATCGGACACAGGGATTGTTGTCTGATCCACTACTTGCTGTTATCTCTTGTTTATAATTCCTTGATACCCTGTGTCTAACAGAGCTTAAGGGAATTAGGATAGTGGAAACTATCTTGGAAAATATCTTGGGTTTGTAGATTTCAATATATCTAAGTGTTTTTACACTCAGTCTATATATTAAGGTCTTATGTAGGATATAGGGAAAGAATGTTATTGATCAAGATCATTGATTTTTAACCTTGATTGCATGTTTATGAATCTTAATATCATCTCTGCATTTAATATATGTTAATAAATAATGATACATAATAAAATTATGATATACATTAAATTTCAAGATATGTATATATACACACATATATATCAGAAATGTCCTTCATATTACAAAGTTACTGTTCCAGAAAAATAAGCTCAGAACTTTAAGATATTAATCCCCAATAGAATGAAGTTTTCAACTTCTGAGTTAGAGTATTTATTTGTAAATATATTTGTGGCTGAGCTATCCCAAAACTGTTGGTCCCAAACCAGAGTTCTAATGGTTCATTTCATAAAACCTCCTCGTGCGTTCCATATCTAGCCATTGGTATCCCATTGTAAACAACAGTAGAGAGGGTAATAAAGATGAAGCTTACAAAGAAACAAGAAAATATAGATGCATAGCTATGGTAGAAAGAAAGAGGACACTGGAATACAGAAAGTACAAGATGCATCTTTAGTGGTAGGGTTCATGGCGTCTAGGAGAGGGAAGAGTAGGACCTGGGTTAAGGCATGGAACTCACCAGCAGCTCCCACAAGGGCCAGGAACAGGAGTGCACTCATCTTGGCAGAAGGTAGTGAGTGCTTGGGGAGAGCCTGCATTTATACTCTGCTGGAGGGAGGAAGAGGTACAGAGGGGAGGTGCCCCACTGCCCCTCCCCAAGCACACCTGTGGGTTTCCCCTTCCCAGGTCATGCATTATCTCTGCTTTATTTGTCCATTCTGTGGGTAGCTGAGGAACATGTGATAAGGAAACTTTTCTTCTTGGTGAGGAGAACAGCTGATTCTTGAAAGGAAGCCAGGATGCAAAAACAGTAGAACCAAAGACTATCTATGTAGCTGGGTCTTCCTAGGCTTATATGAAGATATTAGATGGTAGAGCAAAATCATGGTCCTTAGACATACACAGACATCAAAGAAACTTAATTTCAAGAAGACCTGGTATTAGTAGTTAAGTGGGTATTGAGAGATCTAGAACCCTATGAGAATTACATTGTTTCTGTATCTTATAAATATGAGTTGAAGAGTCTTATCTCCAGAATATTCTATCATACAGAAAGGTTAGGTGATCAGAATTAGAGAATGAATTCATGACAAATGGATGAATGGACTTGCTGAAAACTATTGGCTTTCAGCTGACTAACCCTTGTAACAAGGCCCATACCTAGCCAGTGATTTGAAGTATGAGGGATTAAGTGTGAGTAGGAGCTTCCTCGGTGTGTCCCAAAGCTAGACCAATACCATGTTCTCCTTTCCTCTGTGTCATGACATTTGACTCTCACTGTTTATGCTTTTATTGATCCAGTATGAGTTTCTTTCATGGTTGCATTAGCAATCTGCATAAAAATTAGTACTTCCCTGTCACCTAGAAGTAGGCAGTTTGAAATAGAAATCCTCCAAATGAGGTATGAGAAAAGGCCTGTACAATGAATTCTGTTCACAATAAATTTTCATCTAGAGGATCCATGAAAGAGTTCTTAAGAAAAAAAAGACCAAATACCAGCCATGAAATTTATTGATAACTAACCTGCCAGAAAAAGTGCATTGAAAAAACTGCTATGTCAGATTATATCTAATTTATCATACAAGTTGAGGAACCCTGTTGTAGGAGCTATTTACTTTCTAATTAGTCCAATGTCAGTGTTGAGGGACAAGAACAAACAAATTTCATGACTAAATTCTCTAAATTGTAGAGAAAATATGTTCTTGTAGTTCTCAAATGAGTGAAAAATTTGAGTTGATAGTCGTGTGATTGGTTTTGATGTACCGGGCATGCAGGGTGTTGAAAGAAATGGTTACCAGCATGTACTGGTGACAGGCCTGTTAAATATCTCTGTACCCACTCCTGGCATGACTGGCTCAACTGCACAACAGAATTAGTACTTTGAGCTCTCACCTCCATACGCTAAATGTTATAAAATGGACCATGGGGTCATGCTTGAGTGGAGTACTATTTTATTTCTATAATACCTAGATTTTCAAGACATTTCTTTCACACAAGAGTCATGTACTGCATTTTCTGTGTATGGAGCCTCATTTCTTTGAAGAAACTCTTTCACATTTCTTATGTATGGAGCCTTATTTTCTTTTGGGAAACCCTGTCTCAAAAAACCAAAAAAGAAAAGCCCTCTTTCATGGTGAAGTATGAAGAAAGGAATTACTTCTAATTAATAAGTGAGGTACATTGACTCAGATGGATTCAATTTTTTGCAAGAACCTATCTTAAAATCTTATAAGGTCTCAAGGTTTCATAAAGATAAGAAAACTCTTGTGAAGTATCAAACTTTTCACAGGTGGCATGTGAAAGGTTACTGCCAAAAGCCAATGGTTCCTAGGGGACAAGTTAAACATCTGGCTCCTCTTGCCATTTTTTCCCTTGACACAGAATGAACACCAAATTAATATTTTCCTGGCACTGTGTCTCAGAACCTTACTTTATCATGGCCCAACTATTCCAGGAGTAACACTAGGCACACATTTTGGTCCTCATGTCCAGATGACAGAATATGATGTTATCATTATGATTAGTTTGGATTCTAAGAAACATTTCTGTCATATTGGTGAATCCAATTGTAAAACTTGTGTTGTACTTTCTTGTCACAATTATTTAGAGGCCTACTTGTTTGGAGAAAAAAGTTAGATATTTCTTCTAGTATTTCCATATCCAATATACTCCAGCTAGGTGCCCACAATGGGATTATCCCCAATGAATATAGAAAATTATTTTAGCCAGAAGGATGTTGACATTCATTGACCTCACTATGACCTATCTGTAAAGCAACATTGAAGGGTATGGGCACAGCAGTGTTCTATAGCTAGAGCTTGAATTTCAGTCATTTAATAGTTTGTGCTCCTATTTATAACCTGAGGTCAGCACTCTTAGGCTATCAGGGAATATAGTTTAGAAGACTATTGTGGATCACAAAGATTTTCTCATGCTCTATACTGATGTAAGTAGGGTAGATACAGAAAAGCAGCTGTTTATACTCCATTTGAAAGTCTGTGCTGCTCCTGGTATTATTCATCATAATATATGAATTCCTTTTCATCTTTCTTTAAAACATTCTCTTAGACCCCATTCAATGCTTGTTGTACCAGTGATTGCATTTCAATTTTGGAAATAGGGGTTAGTTTCTCAGTGTGTATTTTATACTTGATTATAGTCTTTTATGAACCCCATATTTATCATAACATTCTGCATTTCTAGATGATCAAGTGGTCTTTACAGTGTGGAATTAAGGTTTTTATGTTTATGAAACAACTAGTGTAAAATAAAGCATGCTAATCATATTCTAGACTGGTACACTCAGACAAGAGATATCTGGTTGCCTTGACTTAGATATGCTTGATGCCATCTCATGAAACAGGCTGGTAAGTGACATTGTTATCTCAATTTGAGATATAAAAACTCTATATCTTTGAAGAGAACTGACTCCATGAATGATTCCTGAACTATCTCTTCTTCTGAAAATTAATCCCCTCCATTATTTTGCTACAGAATGGAGTGTTTCTTATTTTCCTGTAGTTGAATAAACAGATTGAGAATACGTTTTCTCCATATGCCTACAAGTAAATGTAGTCTTTACTTCCAACAAGGAAAATCCTCTGCAACATACAGTGATCATTACAGAAAACTATAATCAATCAAAATGCACTATTTTGAAATCCAGTCACAGTGGATATATCTACAAAATAGTCTTATACCTAAGGTTCTGAGAACATTGCAGAAGAGGGGGAAATTATTTTCTTATAATAATGTCAGTAGCTATGCCCCTAATTTCTCACCATCATTACTGTCCAAATGAGAGCTGAGCAAATACTAGCCTTCTTGGCATGCTGAAGTAGTTAGGAAAAAATATGAGGACTCAAACCTATATAACAAACTATAAGTACCCAAGGAAAGCTGGAAATGGGAGAAGTGATCTATCCCAGGGAAGAACACACTAATTGTTTTTCTTGTGCCAAATGGTAATCCCAGAAAACATACATAAAAGTAACATTATACAGACTTGATAAGATTATAGTCAGGAATATACATATCTATGTATATAGCCACATATAGCAATGAAAGGAGAGACCATGAATTTAAAGGAGAAATGGAAAAGAGGAAAGTTATAATAATATTATAATCTCAAATAATTAAAAGCAAATTATTTTTCTTCTTGAGAATTTCATATATTTATTCAATGAAATATTAGTGATATGAATATGCTCAGGGAATAGAAATAGCAAAGAATAAAATTATTGTGTTTTTCAAGGTGATTTAATCCTATTCTTAATAAAAAATAAAAGACTTCAGCAGAAATTTCATGTACATGATTATCACCACCAAGTAGTATGATAAAATCAATATACAAATCTCACTAGCCTTTTATAGAGCAATAATAAATTTGTTAAAAAAGAAATCAGAATGAAACACTCAAATGCAAAATCATCAACAAAAATTAATAATACCTACCTGTGAGGGTAAAAGGCATATAATAAAAATGGTAGAACATTAAAAGAAAGAAACTAAAGGAAAATTATTTTACCAAATTTCATTGGAACAGTTAATTGAATCTCCATCACAATTCTAATACTATCTTTTAAAGAATTAGGTGAAACAAAAATAAAATCCATACCTACCTGAAATCTTGAGTAGAAATAAAAAAGGAAGTCTAAATTATACTACACATCCCAAGTCATGACACATACTAATTTTAACAAGAAAAAATACACTAGTATCAACAAAACACAGATATAAAGATTAATTTAATAGACTAGAAAACTTATAAAAAAAACACAATAAAAAATAAAATAAAAAATTAGCTACAGCTACCTGATCATTACAAAGGTACCCAAAACACACTCTTTAGAAAAGACTAATTTCTCCACAAATAGTGCTGGGAAAAGTTTACCTAAAAATAACAGAAAAACCCAAAGCTCAGACATCTGCTGCTAGATGATGTCCTCTAGACACGACATAGAAAATGAGCCCATATAATGTCAACTATATGGTTGTCTGAGAAAAATAAGCATTATGACAACATGAGTTGACATGCTACCATAGATTGGTGAAATTCCATGTGATTCAATATCTGGATGAAGAGCTATAAGTAGTCAATGGTTTTGAAGAGAAGCAAAAGTTGTTTCCTACAAGGACAAGCTACCCCTAATTTTTCTAGCTTCAAATAAAGCTAAGAATACATGTACATATGTTAAATTAGCTATTAAATTTCTTATATATGTTTTCATATATACCAACACAGCACATATGCACATGTACATACACACATATAATTTAAAATGAGATCATAAAGTCTTAGTGGAGTTGGAGGGAGGAAGGCGGGAGTGACATGTTCACATAAGAAGTTCTCAAAAGGAAAACATGAGAATATACATGAAGAAAAGAATAAATGTAGATATGCACCTCTCACCCTTGAAAAAAATCCAAAAGGGATAAAATATATTAGCTTAAGACCAAAACTTCTGAATAAAAACATAGGAAAGGCACTATGGTACATAGGTCTACACAAGGACTATCTACAGTATTTTGATATTTTTATTACAGTGGTTATCAGATTCAGTAATCAAAGAGTCAATAGCAAGAAAAACTAAATGGGGCTGCATGAAAGTAGAAGTTTCTCTACAAGAAAATAAATGTTTGAAAAAGTTAACCTTCAGGATGAGAAAAACTGCATATCTTAGAGAAGATTAACATGTAAAATTAATTAAATAAATCTAAAAATAATTCATTACAACTCAAGTCATCAAATTAAATATGTGTATTGAAAAGAATTTCTTAAAAGATAGAAGTACCAATGACCAATAAATATTTGGAAAAACCTCACCATTCTTAGTTTTAAATAAAAGGCAAATAAAAGATTCGTTAAAATCCCCTGTTACCTCAGTCAGATTGCTTGTCATCAACAAATAAAAAATTCTAACACTACTAAGAATTATAGGGGCTATTATTAAGTACTGGTGCTGAGAGAGTATAAATTAGTACAACCACTGTGGGAATCAAGAGAGATATTTCTCAAAAAATAAAAAACAGATCTACCATACAATCCTGTGATACTGCTAATGGGTATATGTTGTGTGATATCTTGTTTGTGTTCTGATAAATAAAGATTACTTGGATTCAGAGGGCAACACTAGTTTTTTTTTAAATAACAATGAGACGTGTCTATTCCTGCCAGTACCAATCTTCTTCTGAAAAAATGATGGGCACCAGTGAAACTCCATATGGAGTTTACTTTCTTGGCAGTAAAAGGTAGCAATTAGACAAGAAACTGCTTTTTACCTCACCTGCTGACTCTATGATGTCCAAATTGGAAAAGCAGGACATAAAAGAAAGAAACTACCAAACTTTCCCAAGACCAGTCAGGTAGAGTCCTTCAAAATTTCCTGCTTCTGATAAAAGTCTGCCATATATTCTAGGCCTGCAGTCTGAAGATGGATGCCCCTATGTCACAGAGGAACCTTGATGACTTTCCTGGAAGGCAACTGTTTCTGTCATTTCATAATTTTGGAAGCTATTTGCACTAAAGTTTTTATTTATTCAGGTAATATTTCTTCTTTAGGTCTCTGATGGAGTTAAAGACTAGATAGATGTAGTTATAGTTTTCTTTGTTACCAAAGTCAGAAAAGAAATTCACAAAGGCGGTGTAAAGTATATATTTGAAAGACATAAAAAGATGGTTTTGGGTTGGTCATGCATGTTAGGATAGAAAATGAAATATTACAGCACTTTGGATTCACCAAGATAGGACAGATAATGGAGCATTTTCTCTGAATTTGTCAATGGGCTGGACATTGTTAATATAATACTTGCCTGTATTTATTTGTATATAGTTATCTTACTGATTGTATGTATTTTTCTATGTTAGTTAAAACTTTTGCTTTTATTTATACAAAAAAGGGGAAATGTTGAGTAATATTTTGTTTTTGTTCTGACAAATAAAGCTTGTTTGGAGTCAGAGAGCAGAGCTAGCCACCCATTAACCATGGAGGTCGGGAGGACTATACAGAGAGACGGGAATTGGTAAGGTAGGGTGGAAAAAGTAATTGTGTCCTTTTGGATGGTGGAACAGAGAAAGTTAGTAAGCAACTGTCACCCTCTCCAAATTCTCTTATATACCCGGTTTTTACCCTGATATCTAACTGCTGGTTTTTATTGATTAAGATTAATTAGATGAACACTTCAGGTATATGCCTGATTAAAGCATAGTCAGCAGGCAATTGAAGTACTTGAATACTTAATGCTTACCATGGCAGCATTAATAATAACCAAGGTTATCATCAATAGGTTAATAGAGGAAATGTGATGTATATGCACAACAGTATGTTACTCATTCATAGAAAAGAATGAAATTATATCATTTTCAGGAAAATTAGTCAAATTGGAATTCATCATATTACAAAAATAGGCCAGACTCATGAAAACAAATGCCCCAATTTTCTCTCTTATTCAGAGTCTAGATATTTACAAAATAACAGAAAATTACAGCAGGGTCTTTTCTGAGGAAGGGTTAACAATAGAGAGGGGAAGAGGAAAAACTGGAAAAAGACCCCACCATGTATACATGTGTAGAAATATCATCTTGGAAACCATTATTGTAACAGTTAATATATGGTGAGAAGAAGAAAGGAAATGCTCATGATAAAATGGGAGATACTGCTACAGCTAGAAATTTATATGCTAATTATTAACAATATTTTTAAATTATTTATTATTTTATTTATATGCACTTTTGTTTGCATATATGCATGCTTCTCTGGGACTAGAGTTACAGATAGTTTTAAGCTGCCAAGTGAGTTTTATTAATAGAATCTGGGTCTTCTGGAAGAACAGTCCATGCTCTTAATTGGTGAGGTATTTCTCCAGTCTCCCCCCAAATAGTATTTACTTTGTATGTATCTCAACTCTACCACATCTAAGTCACACTTGAACATTACAAATACCTCTGTTAAATGAACATTGCTGCAAAAAGAGTAAAGTAAGCAATTAAATAACTTCAGATGTATACATCCCAATTCTGTAATATAAGAAAAAGAAAAGGCATGATTAATCAAAAATTAACAAATTCTACATTAATGGCATCCAGGAAGTAAGTAAATTAGATGAAATCCCAGTCAGAGAACTCAGAAAAATTATTTCAATGATTAGAAGCAAGTTCATAGAAGACCAGGAAGAAAATAAGCCCCGAGTTCCTGCTCCTACACTGAGGCTACCGACCCAGAGGGGTGAGTGTGCACCCGCCAGGCCTAAGGGNCCCCCCCCCCAGTTTGCCCTTTTGTCTGCGGGGTTCTTAGACCTCCAAGAGTCCTGTCCCTGAGCTGAGGACAACCTTTGAGACTGGTAAGTGGGAGCCATTCCGGGGCAGGGCAGAACATCCTGGAAAGGAACACTGGGCCCCTTCAACTCCTGCTGCAGGGGCTTTGTTCCACACATCCCTGACC
>LOEQ01009178.1:5441-16816 GCA_001685075.1 Bramus lutescens
TTTATGTCTTATTCATTTTACATGCCAAACAGTATTCCCCTCATCTTTCCTCCCACAGCTTCCGCCCAAACATACCCCCTCAGTGTTCCTCCAAAAGGGTAAGGCCTGCCATGGGGAGTCAACAAAGCCTGGTACATTAAGTTGAGGCAGGATCAAGCCCATCCCCTTTGTATTAAGGCTGAGCAAGGCATCCCATCATAGAGAATGGATGCCAAAAAGCTAGTTCATGCACCAGGGTTATTCTCACTGCCAGGGTTCCTTCAAACAGACCAAGCTACACGATTGTTGCCCAGATGCAGAGGGTCCTGTTCAGTCTCATGCAGTCTCCACAACTGTCAGTTTAGAGTTCATGAGTTCCCACAAGCTTGATTCGGCTGTCTCTGTAGATTTCCCCATCATAATCTTGACCTCCTTGCTCATTTAATCCTTCCTCCTTCTCTTCAGTTGGACTCCTGGAGCTTGGTATGGTGCTTGGATGTGGGTCTCTACATCTGTTTCCATCAGGTACTGGATGAAGGATCTATGATGACAGTTAGGGTGTTCATCAATCTGATTACAGAGAAGGTCAGTTCAGGTATCCTTTCCACTAATGCTAGGAGTCTTAGCTGGGGTCATCTTTGTTAATTCCTGGGAATTGTCCTGGGAATTATCCTAACACCAGTTTTCTCCCTAACTCCATAATGGCTCCCTCTATCACTTTCTTTGCTCTCCTGCTGTGATCCTCCCCAAACTGGACCATTTCGTTCCCTCATATTCTCAACCCCATCCCCCTTCCCTCTACTGCCCCCACCCCCAGTTTACCCAGGAGATCTCTTTTATTTTGTCTTCCCATGGCAATTCATGCATCCCTCAGGTTCTAGTTGGTACTAGCTTTTCTGGAGCTGTGAATTGTAGCCTGGTTATCCTTTTATTTGCAACTAATATCAAACTAAGAGAGAATACATGCTGTCTTTGTCTTTCTGTGTCAGGGTTATTTCATTCAGGATGAGTTTTTCTAGTTCCATCCATTTGCCTGCAAATTTCATGATGTCATTGTTTTTTTACAGCTCAGAAATACTCCAGTGTGCAAATGTACCATATTTTCTTTATCTATTCTTCAGGTGAGAGGCATCTAGGTTTCCAGGTTCTGGCTATCATGAAAATGCTGTTATCAATATAGTGGAACAAGTTTCCTTGTGGTATGATAAATCATCCTTTGGGTTTATTCACCAGAGTGGTATCACTGAGTCTTGAGGTGAATCAAATTGAAGAGCATGACCTAATTCCTTATATCTATGAGCACCTGATTTTTGACAAAGAATCCAAAACTGTACAACAGAAATAAGAAAACATCTTCAACAAATGGTGCTGGCATAACTGGATGTTAACATGTAGAAGATTACAAATATATCCATATCTATCCCTATATACAAAACTCAAGTTCAAGTGGTTCAAAGACTTCAATATAATTCTAGTTATAATGATCCTGATAGAAGAAAAAGTGGGAAGTGCCTTTAATGCATTGTCATGGGTGACCATTTACTAAATATAACATCAGTAGCACAGACACTGAGAGGAAAAATTAATAAATGGGACCTCCTAAAACTGACTTTTGTAAGGTAAAGGATATGGTAAATAAAACAATGTGTCAGCCTACAGAATGATAAAAGATCATCACTAATCCAACATTGGACAGAGAACTGATCTTCAAAATATTTAAAGAACTCAATAAACTAGACATCAAAATACCAAATAATCCAATTTAAAAATAGGGTATGTAACCAAACAGAATTCTCAACAGAAGAATCTCAAATGGCCAAAAGTCTATTAAGGAAATGTTCAAAAATTTTATTCTTCAGGGAAATGCAAATCAAAATGACCCTGACATATCATCTTATACATGTCAGAATGATTAAAATAAAAAACACACTGATGACAGTTTATGTTAGACGGGATGTGGAGTATGGAAAACAGTCCACCACTGCTCGTGGGAGTGCAAACTTGCACAGCCACTTTAAAAATTAGTATGGTGACTTCTCAGTAAATTGGGAATCAATCTACCTTCTACTAATATTTTGTGGAATAGTTTTGAAAGCACTGATTGTACTTCTGCATTGAATATATGTTAGGACTCTGCTATGAGTTCATGTAGACATGGCACATTTTTAGTTGAGACTTTAATTTTAATTAGTGATTAAATCTCCTTGGTGTTCAGGTCTGTTAAAAGTATGATCTCAATGATCTTGTTTTAACTTAGGTCGATTAGCTATAACTGGAAATTTATCCTTTTTTTAGAATTTCTTATTTAATATGTAATGTCTTTAAGGATTCCCAAATTAAAGTAAGAGTTTTTGTCAATTTTAAGGTAGGTCATGGTATTGAAATTTTATCTGTTTCAAGATGGTCTTATACAAAACCATAAATATAGAACAATAAAACATAATAGAGGACCTAGAAACAAATACTCAGCCATGGCAAACACATTTTTTAGCAAAATATGTAAAAGAAAAGTATACACTGGAAAATACAACCTATTAAAAATGGTTCAAGTGAAATACATATCTTTCCACACAAAAAAGAAATTCTGTCTACATCTCTTTCACTGTACCAAAAAAATCAATGTGATGTTGATCACATATCTTCATTTAAAATCTGAACTACTAAGACTACTAGAAGAAAATGTAGCAAATAAAATTCAAGTTATAGGTATAGGCAAAGACTTGAATAAGATTTGAGTAAGCATGAAAATATTCCCAACTATTAAAAATAAAAATATATGAAATTAATAAACATTCTATATGATAAATAACCTATCAGAATGAGTGTGCAGCATATAGAATGGGAAAAATTTTGCAACTACATTTTAGGCAGGGTGATATCTTGAACACATAAAAAATTTCAAAACTTAAACACTAAAACCTAGAACTGCCAGGTTTAGGATTGATAATAGAGGAAAAGCAAATGACCAATACATTTTTTTTAAAGTGATCAACGTTGTTGTCATAAAAATGCAAACTAAAACTGCCTTGACATTCCTTCTCATTCCAGTCAGAATACCTAAGATGAATAAATTTCTGGTAACAAATGCTAGTGAGGACGGGGAAAAGAAGAGACATTCTCCACTGCTGTTGGGAATGTAAACTGGCATACTCATGAAAATCAGTGTTGAGGTATCTCCAAAAATTAAAGCTAGAAATACCGCATGATCTAAAAAATTCTGAACACTTCTACAGAGATAACTATGTCTATATGTTTATAGATAAGATGTCTATGCTTACAGCTGCATTTTTCACAACAAAAAGTAGAAACCATCCTAGACATATATCAACAGCTGAATAATGAAAACTTGTTATACACACTCACACAGACATGCATACATATATATATAGTTAATTTATTCAGCAGTAAAGAAAATTAAATAATAGGTACTGGAGGAATATAGACTATAAATAAAACTTTTGAATATTGAGTGAGGAAGCTTATTCTCAGAAACACAAAAAATAACATGTTATCTTTTAAGTAGATCCTAATTTTGAATGTTTTCATGAATGTACACACATGAGAGAATACTGGCTTGAAACTAGATTAAAAAATATGTGAAATGATCAAGGCTTACTCTGAGGGAAGCAAAAGGGAGTGAAAATGAGACTCCTGGGTGCAGAAGAATAGAAGAAAATACAGGACGACAGAAAGGGGGAAGAAATAAGGAATAATTTCATAATAAAATCTAATAAGTTATACTATTAAAAAATTTTAAAAGAAGCTAAAGAAATGTTGGGAAACTCCAATTACAGTAAATTATTTGAATTAAAGAAATAAAACTGTCTATATTTGTAAATATACCATGATATTTATTCTTATTTTCTTTAATAATGCATTCAACCAACCTCTTCTTTCAGTTAATAATTATCTTTATATGTGTGTGTGTGTGTGCCTATTTGTCTGTCTGTGAACAACACACATGTAGTGCCTGTGGAGTCCATAAGAGGACTATGGATCTCTTATAACTCTACTTACAGGGAGTGGTATGCTGTGATGTGAATGTTAGTAACTGAATCCAAGTGTTCTACTACAGCAGAAAGTCTTTTTTTTAACCACTGAGAAATCTCTCCAGTGCCCTTAAACAATTTAAAAATTTACTTTTGTGGTGCTTTAATATTGTTTCCAAAACTATTTAAGTGATTTCCACTCATCTTATAATGACTTATCTATTTTTTTCTTATTTGTCAAGGTCACCTATGTATTCAAAAGGCTAGATTCTCATATCCACAAGTGTATCTTCTCATACCTACACCACTTTTCTTTTCCCCCTCTTTGGTCTCCTTTATTGTATTCATTCAAAAATTTTTAGCACAGATAATTGTTGTGATCTGGATGCCCTCACTCCCCCTGACTGACAGCAGAACTTCCTTGTACTTTGTAACTGACAAGGATGTTTATGTTCTTTCTGGCTGGTGGTTTTCTGCAGAAGTATTCCGAGTGCATGATGCCCTGGTCTTGACCTCTGGTTGCTCAGCAGGCCTTGGGCCAGCTGCATAAAGGTATAAAAGGCTTTAGCTCCGGGAAAAATGAAGGTTGCTGTTATTCCACCTGAAAAGAAGCCTCCTGTGTCTTAATCCTGGCAGCCCCTGCCACTCTCAGCATCCAAGCTGCACTGGCACAGCAAGTGGAGGTCCCATGGTGATCTGGAAAGTAGGGATTCGTGAATGGCATCGCTATGTCCACAGGCTAATTCGAGGAGCATATTGGGGAAGGTAATGTGTTTTTGTTTCCTCATCCCCAGAGATACTCCAAGGGACACCACCCAAAGGACTAGTAAGTATAAAGAAGAGGCAGGAGGATGAATTGAAGGCCTCAAAAAGTAACTGAAATTCTTAAAGCAACAAGGCACATAAGTGACAAGGAAGAAAACTGAAGATTTTGTAAAAACATTAGCTCAAGTTAGCCCCTGGTTTATTATGGGAGGGGGTTTAAATGTTCTAGACTCAGAACAAGCCAAATAAGATTAAAAGGAGTATGTGTTTTTCATCCCCAGAGACACTCTGAGAGATGCCCTCCAGAAGATTGGCCAGTAGGAAACTAATAAAGAGGAGGCAGGAGGGTGAATTGAAGCCCTCAGAAAAATAGAATGTGTACAGATGTATGTTATTGTGTTGATTGTGTTGTCTTTTGTGTTCTGGACTGGAGAAAGACCTTTGATTCTGGAAACTGCTGAGAAAGGTATTTTGACTTTAAAATACAGGCCTAAGGATTTGATGCTTAGAAAAAGAGGTTCTGCTTTTGTCTCCACAGAGGATGAGAACCTGTAGATTCATTGCAAATGTATGCGGTTTGATTCACCGAGACCCCCTGAAATGTTGATGCAAAATACCCTCCAGAATGCAGCACCTCCGCTCAGCAGGAAGTAGTCAGACAGGTGGATGATGCCCAAATTCCCTAAAAGATTGTTTAAGTGGGGCCCCTTCAGTGGTTCTGGAGCAGCAAGACTGCTTTCCTGCTCCTCTCCATGCACCCTGTGCAGACGGCTGAGACTGTCAACCAAATGGCTGAAAGAGTCAGCAATGCTTTTGACATTCAAAATCATCTTAACGGACATATTCCCTTGGGCATATTGACCTTTAACCATACAAGTGGCTCTGGTTCAGGAGCAAGTGGACTATCTTTAGATTTTTCAATGGTTAATATGTTCTAGCTTTTATCATGTTATGTGCAATATTACCTTTGTTAATTTTATCACCCAGTTAGTGCATGCTGTTTAAGCCATAATTTCCACCCAGGTTGAGCCTATCCAGGCCAATGATTAATGGACTTTGATGGCTAAAATAGAGGGATGGTTGCAGCACTGGTCTGGCTCGTTGTAACTGTCAGTCCTGGAGATACTTGGTTTAGGCCTATGTGTCTGTATCCTCTGTTGATTCTGCCACCAGTATCAAAATCAGATGAGTGTCACCCAACAGGCACTCCTAGCAATGGATGCGCAGCCTGAACTCACACAAGTTTGGCTGCAAATGCTGGATGAGTGGTAGCCACAGACAGGCAGTACTTTGGGAGCAAGATGCCACCTAAGAGAGGGAATATTAGAGGGCTATTCCCCACAATGGGCAAGGTATTCACCCAAAGTAACCCAAGACAGGCACCATTTATTTTATAAAATAAAAAGAGAGGAGTTGTTGTGATCTGGCTTCCCTCACTCCTCCTGACTGACAGCAGAACTTCCTTGTACTCTGTAACTGACAAGGATGTTTGTGTTCTTTCTAGCAGATGGTTTTCTACAGAAGCGTTCCCAGTATATGATGCCCTGATCTTGACCTCTGGCTGCTCAACAGGTCTCAGCCCAGCTGCATAAAGGTATAAAAGGCTTTAGCTCAGGGGAAAATAAAGATTGCTGTTCTTCCGCCTGAACTGAAGCCTCCATGTCTCAATCTGGGCATCCCCCACTAGTCTCGGCATCCAAGCTGTGTTGGCATGGCAGACAATAGTTATACATATGTATTGAGAACATACTGCTGACAGAAGTCCATGGATAACAATTTCTATTGTCTCTTGCCCAGAAGGTCTTTTAACATTAGTCATAAACATAACATAAAATAAAATCACTAGTCATCTCCAAAGGGTTTGACCAGAGCATTCCCTTGCTTCCACCTGTCTGCTATTTATTTACTTTAAAATAGCTCTTCATAGTGAAATTCTACTTCCTTGGCCTTTTTTTCTGGCCTTGTTTCTGAGAATCATAATATAAAGCACTTAATATGGATGCCATTATTAATGGCAACTGGGTTACTAATGTCTATTGCATGTGGAGACCCTGTGCTTGAAGGAGATCAATAAATATGAGGATTTGAAATGTTGCAGATACATAGAACTTGTTAATATACAAAAATTATTTAATGAATGCCAACTGTGTTTTCTTGGTCAACTGATGCCCAATAATAAGATTTTCTGTATTTCATGACCAAAAAGTTTATAAAAGCTTGCTTTTTCAAAGGTATACAGTTGGTTTCCTGAACTTGATAAAGAATCTGAATAAGAAAAAAAGTTGCCTGTAGCTCTGCCTGAAAATAATCTTCCCTAGGGAAGAGCCACTTACCCCAGGACAATGTGTTCCACTGCCATCAGGAACTGCTGAGGGTCTCATGCTCAGAGCAGCTGTAGGTACATAGATCAAGGGAAAAGAAGTTGTTCAGGATCTGGGGGTTCATAGTTCCCAAGAAAAACATCCAGGAAATCTAGAAAACCATGAAAAGACCAAAACTAATAATAATAGGGATAGAAGAAGTAAAGGAACTCTATCTCAAACATACAGAATCATTGAAAAAACTTTCCCAACTTAAAGAAAGATATCCCTATGAAGGTACAAGAAGCTTACAGAACACCAAATAGACTGGAAAAATAATAAAGTCCCCTTGCCATATAATATTCAAAATTCAAAACATACAGAATAAAGAAAGAACATCAAGAGCTGTGAAGGAAAAAGGTCAAATGACATATAAAGGTAGACCTATTAGAAGTACACCTGACTTCTCAATGGAAATGATGAAAGCCAGGAGGTCCTGGGCAGATGTGCTGCAGACACTAAGACACTATGGATAGATGCCCAGACTACTATACCCAGAAAATCTTTCAATCATGATCAATGGAGAAAACAAGATATCTCATGACAAAACTAGATTTAAACAATACACATCTACAAACACAACCCTACAGCAAGTACTTAAAGGAAAATCACAAACAAAACAAGCTAACTGTACCCACAAAACACAGGCAACAGATAACCTCCCACCAACAAAGCTCAAAGAATGGAAACACACAAACACTACTACCGAAAAATAATAGGAATTAACAACCACTAGTTATTAGTATCTCTTAATATTAATGAACTCAATTCACCCATAAAAAGACACAGGTTTAGAGAATGGATATGAGAACAAGATCCTGTCTTCTGCTGTACACAAGAAACACACTTCATCTTCAATGACAAACACTACCTCAGATAAAGGTTTGGGGAAAGGTTTTCCAGTAAAATAGACCTATGAAACAAGCAGGTGTAGCTATTATCCTAATAACAAACAAAATATATTCCAAACTAAAATCAATCAGAAGAGATGGAGAAGGACACTTTATAATATAAAAGGAAAATCTGTCAAGATGTATACTTAATCCTGAACATCTATGTCCCTAATACAAGAGCATTCACATATGTTAAATGATGTGGGATTATCCTCAATAAGATGTGAATACCATTGGTGAATAAAGAAACTGCCTTGGCCTGTTGGTAGGGCAGAACTAAAGTATGTGGGGAAAACTAAACTGAATGCTTGGAAAAAAAGAGGCAGAGGCAGAGAGAAGCCATGTAGTCCCACCCGAGACAGACACCAGAACTTTACCTGGTATGCCACAGCCACGTGGTTATACACAGATTACTAGAAATGGGTTAAATTAAGATACATGAGTTAGCCAATAAAAAGCTAGAGCCAATGGGCCAAGCAGTATTTTAAATAATATAGTTTCTGTGTGATTATTTTGGATCTGAGCTGCTGGGTAGCCAGGAAGCAAATAGCTTCTTACTACAGTTAAAGAAACATTACTAAAACTTAATCACAATCATACGTCACACACTAAAATTAGGAGACTTCAACACTCCACTCTTGCCAATGGGCACATCAACCAGACAGAAACTTAACAGAGAAATAAGAGAACAAACAGAGGTTATGAATCAAATATACTTAACAGATATCTATAGAACATCCCACCCAAATACAAAATAATACAATTTCTTCTCTGCACCTCATAGAAAATTCTTTAAAATTGACCACATACTCAGTAACAAAGAAAACCTTCACAGATAAGTAACATTTGGAGTAACCCCTGTGTCCTGTTGGATCACCATGTTAGAATTTAACATCGCTACTCTCAGAAAGCCAACAAACTAATTGAAATTGAATAGTGAAATATTGAATCACCCCTTCCTCAAGGAAAAAAATTAAGGAAGAAATTAAAGACTACTAAGCATTAAATGAAAATGAAGGCACAACATACCCAAACCTCTGGGACACTATAAAAGCAGTGTTAAGAGGAAATTTCATAGCACTAAGTCCCCACATAAAGAAAATGTAGAAAGCTCACATTTGTAACTTAATAGCACACCTGAAATCTCTAGAAAAGAAAAGAAGCAGACTCACCCAGGAGTAGTAAAGGACATGAAATAATCAAATTGAGGGCTGAAATCAACAAAATAGAAACAAAGAAAACAATACAAAGAATCAATGAAACAAAGAGCTTGTTCTTTGAAAATTTAACAAGATAGACAATTCCCCATCCAAACTCATCAAAAGGCAAAGAGAGCAAATATCTAAAATAACAAAATCAGGAACAAAATAGGGGACATAACAATAGATTCTGAGGAAATTCAGAGAATCATTAGGTCATACTACAAAAACCTGTACTCCACAAAATTGGAAAATGTAAAAGAAATGGACAATGTTCTAGATAGATACCATATATGAAATTTAAATCAAGACCTGGTTAACAATTTACATTGACATATAAACTGCAAGGAAACACTCCATGATAAATGTCTTGGAGAGATCAGGAATACAAGGAACATATCTAAATATAATAAAAGCAATATACTACAAGCTGACAGTCAACATCAAATTAAATGGAGAGAAACTCAAAGTGATTTTTCTAAAATCAGGAACAAGACAAGGCTGTCCACTGTCTTCATTTCTCTTCAACATAGTTCTTGAAGTACTGGACATAGCAATAAGACAAAAAAAGGAAATCAAGGGGATTCAAATTGAAAAGGAAGAAGCCAAACTTTTGTTATTTGCAGATGATAGGATTGTATACATAAGTGACCAAAGAAACTCTACTAAGGAACTCCTACAGCTGATTAATACCTTCAGTGATATGACAGGATACAAGATTAACTCATAAAAATCAATAGCCCTCCTATACACAAATGATAAAGAGGCTGAGAGGTACTGTAGGAATTCCTACAGCCTGTAGCCTTTACATCACCTGCCTACTTGAGCATGGCTCAAGTTATTTATGACTATGTAAAACACATGGATGGTCTCTTTTCTGGATGTGGGATTCAGTTGCTGGTCTCTGTTCCAGCAGAAAATATTGATTTGTGAGTCTACCCCTAAATATATAACCTTCTATTATTCTCAGTTCTGAGCTAGTGTGGGATTTCTTTTAGGAGTCCAACTTCAGAGAAAGAAATCAGAAAAACATCACCTTTTACAGTAGCCACAAATAACTTAAAATATCTTGGGGTAACACTAACCAAAGAATTGAAAGACCTACTTGACAAAAACTTTAAGTCTTTGAAGAGAGAAATTGAAAAAGATACCAGAAAATGGAAAGATATCCCATGCTCTTAGGTAGGTAGGATCAACATAGTAAAACTGGCAATTCAATCAAAAGCAATCTACTGATTCAATGTAATCCCCATCAAAATCTCAACATACTTCTTTACAGACCTTGAAAGAACAATAATCAACTTAACATAGAGAACCAAAAACCCAGGGTAGCCAAAAACAATCCTGTACAATAAAGAAACTTTGAGAGAAATCACCATCCTTAACCTGAAGCTCTATTACAGTGCTACAGTAATGAAAACATCTTGGTACTGGCATAAAAGCAGAGAGGTTGACCAATGAAATTGATTAGAAGATTCAGATTTTAATCCACAACCTATGAACAGCTGATTTTTGACAAAGATGCTAAAATCATACAGTGGAAAATAGAAAGCATCTTCAACAAATAGTGCTGCAAAACTGAATGTCAATGTGTAGAAGAATGAAAATAGATCCATATCTATCCCTATGTGCAAAACTCAAGTCCAAATGGATTAAAAACCTCAGGATAAATTTGAACACACTGAACCTGATAGAAGAGAAAGTTGGAAGTAGCCTTCAATACATGGGCACAGGAGATCACTTTCTAAATATAACCCCAGTAGCACAGACTATAGAGCAACAATAAAGAAATGGGACCTCCTGAAATTATAAAGCAAAGGACATAGTCAATAAGACAAAAAGTCAGCCTACTGAATGAGAAAAGATCTTCACCAATCCCACATCAGACAAAGGACTGATCTCAAAAATGGTGTACTGAACTAAACAGAGAATTCTTTTTTGTATGTGTTTCTCTTTTCTTTTTTTAATTTTTTATAAATTTATTATTTTATAAACAATACCATTCAAAATTTCCACTTCCTTTCCTCCTCCCACTTCCCTCCCACTCTGCCTCTCTACCTCCCCTCTCTCCCTCTAGTCCTAAGAAAGGGCAAGCTGCCCTACGAGAAGTCCAAGGCCCTCCCTCCTCCATCCAGACTTAGGAAGGTATGCATCCAAAGAGAATAGGATTCCAAAAAGCCAGTACATGCA
>LOEQ01009178.1:25681-41030 GCA_001685075.1 Bramus lutescens
TGTTATTTCGGGGTATAAGCTAGCCATGCAGGAGCTGGGCCAGACGAAAAGCAGCCCACTGCTCCCTATCTCTACATGTACTTCTACCCAAACTACCTGAAAGCCTTCCCTTACTTCATAGTCTGCTAAAAGCACATAGACCATACACATCTCAGCACTGATCAGATAAAGCAGTCCCTACATTATTAACACCAACAAACTGTCTGTCACCTCAGAGCCTCCTTGAGCCAAACCAGTATATTTGGCCCAAAACGGTCACTGAAAAAGTAAAGCATCCACCTCTGATAAGCTGACTGTCATCTTGTATCTGCAGCCAACAGTGTGGTGAATTAAAACAATAAAGAAAATGACACAATGGACAACTTACCCTGGTTGCCCAGGTTTCATGGAAAAAAAAACAAAAGCAATATGAAAAACAAAACAAAAAATACCCTCCCAAATCCTACCAATCCCATATGTGTTGGTTCCTAAGAATGACTTCGATGAATTTTAAAACATGGGCTTCAAAATAGGAATTATAAACATTTAATGAGCTCAATGAATTAAAAAGAACACAAACATATAAATAACCTAGGAGAAAAGGACTACATTAATTGATGTTTAATAAAATAAAAACAGACAAATGAAATAAGATATTAAATTTAGTATATGGAGATAGGATTCAATAGAGAGCTAGAAATGCTAAAGAAAATCTAAACTGAAAGAGAATTGGCAATTGAAAATTCACTAAAGCTGTTAAAATTTAAGTAGAAAGCCTCACTAACAGAACAGAGCATGGGGAAGGTGGAATATCCAGAGCACAAAGAAAAAGTAGAGAATGGTTACTAAGGAAACAAAACAAAAACATATATGTGAACAGAACATGCATGGCTTTTGGAACACCATGAAAAGACCAAATCTATGAATTATGGACATAGGATAAGAATAATTTCAAGTCAAAGGTATAGAAAAAATCAATATAATTATCAAATAAAATTTCCTGTTTTGAGAAAAGATTTCCATAGGGGTGCAAGTGGCCAACAGAACACTAAATACACAAGAACAGAGATTAAATTCTCCAAGATACATAATTTAAAAACTGACATGATAAAATGATTCAAAATACTGGCTAAAGGTAAACTCATATATAAAGGTTGGCATATGAGAATTAAACCTGTCTGTCTGATTATAAATTTTTAGAAAGCAGAAGGACTTAGAAAAATGCAACCCAAACTTTAAAAGATCCCAACTAACAAACAATAATATTATAGCTAGACAAAGTCATCTTTTATAAATGAAGGACAAATGAAAGCACTCCATGTAAAAAACAAACTGAAGAAATTTAGGACTATAAATTTCACCAAATTTATAATTACTTCTGAAATGGAAATTTAAGACACTGAAAACACATCAATAAAACTATCAGAATATGGAGAAACTATACATACTTTCAGATGGAAAAAATAATATTTTGAAAATACCTGTATTACAAAAGTAGTCTACAGATTTGATGTCATTTACTTTAAAGTTCAAATGTCATTTTTTACATTACCAGAAAAAAGAATTTTACAGATACATATGGATATATTGAAGACTGAGTATAGACAAAGATACCCTAAGCAGAATAATACTATGAAGATCATAATATTTCATATGAAACAATTCTGTGAGTAATAGTATCAAAGGTAGCATGTCACTGCTTATAAACAGGAATGTGCACTAATGGAGTAAAACAAAAGACTCAGAAATAAACCTCCACAGATGTAGCCATGTAATCAAAATAGTATACTGGGAAAGGAGTCTATCCAACAAATGGTGCTGATAAAACTGGATTTCCATCTACAGAAGAATGAAATCAGATATGTAGCACTCTTCGTGAACAAAATTCAATTGAAAAATGGCTCATATGATGTAATTTAAAGCAAGTAACATACTTTAAGTTAAGAGTATTGGCAAGAGTTTTCTGAAGAAAACTCCAATAATATAGGAAACAGTATAAAAAATCAATGAATGAGACTACATAGAATTAAGAACTTTCTATTCAACAAAGGAAACCACCAGCACAAACATACACACACACACACACTCACTCACAAAACAAACTTATATAATGGGAGAATTTCAAAATTTTTAAGATTGCTGAAATAACCAAAAACAAATATTACTAAGAAGATATTATATTTATGAAAATGCTTTGCGCATCATAGCTCATCTCTTTTGTCATGCTATATTCATCAAACATTTTCCCAAAATGTGCCTATGTATCTTTATATCTGCTTTCTGTTTGTGCCATTGATTTTGTAGATCCTTCTTAGTAAGATATGATAAATACAAAAAACGATTGAGTAATATTGAGATTTCAAAATTCAGACTGCATCCCGTGCAAACAGAGAGTTTAAAGAAGAAGAAATGGAATCTAAAGAGGAAATCCAAGACGTGAGTTGAACAAAGATCACACCTGGGAACACACCAAGATGAACAGGAAAATGCCCATGTGGCCTCAACCCTACAGAAAGAACTACAGGATACTGAGTAAAGCTAGACATTGGAGGTGATCCTCCACATGAAAGATCAAACCAATTGGTTGTCCAATGTTGAACAGTAAGCCCTAAAAACAGACATACAAGTAACATTACATGGACTCAACATATGTATTTAGGAATACATATGTATATACAAATACACACACATATGCATGCAATAACAATTGATGAAAATAGTGGCCATGAATTTAAAGAAGAGTTTGGAAGAACATTTGAAAAGGAGGGAGGGAAGGAAGGGAAGGAATAAATATCAAAAGTAAACAAAAATGGAAGCAAATGATATTAACGGGAGTTGAAAAACATTAGCATGACATAGAAATATTAAAAGTCTACTAATATACAGAAAGTCAGTTTAATGGTATAACAGTGACTCAATTTAGCAGTTTGAATGTGATTGATGGGCCAGGCAGTGGTGGTGGCACATGCCTTTAATCCCGGCACTCAGGAGGCAGTGGCAGGCAGGTCTCTGTGAGTTCGTCAGCCTGGTTTACAAGAGCTTGTTCCAGGACAGGCTCCAAAGCTACAGAGAAATCCTGTCTTGAAAATAACCAAAAAAGGAGAGAGAGAGAAAAAAAGAAATTGACTGATGAACTTGAATAAAGTTCTGTTTACAGATAAATAAGACAAAACACTCAAGAATTTTATCTAATTAAAATGAGAAGTCAAATTGCTGCTCTTATTATTGTGGACATAAAGAGTTTGAAAAACATGACATATAAAGTTGGAATAGTCTAAATGGAGTCCTTAATATGTAAATGACCAAGAGATAAAGGAAACAATGTACAAATTGTATGATATTTAATATTAAAATGAAGCAATTTTTGTTTTGACTTAATAGTGCATAATTTTTTCAAGTTTGAAGCCAAATTACATGAAGCCCTAGGAAGAAAGTGGCTGACAACATAGAGTGTTATAATTGAAGGCAAGGGATTTAATTCTCTGGAGAAACTGTAAAAATAAATCACAGGTAGCTTGGCAAAATATGTTATATGGGCTTTGGAAGTTTAAAACTCAGGAAGTTTAAATGTTTTTAGTTACTTAGGAACATTAATTCTTGTTGAAGACAAATGGAAGGTAAGACTGAGAGAGGAATATGTTCCAACCTCTGAGATATTCGGGAATCCTGCTATGATGGATAGTCGTGCAATAGATATTATAATATGTTAAACTCTTTCAGATATGCTCTTTATGCTGAACTGCTACTCATCCCTTTATATTATTTTCAAAAGTAGAATAATGTTTCTTATATTTCTTAGTTAAAACATAATATAATCATTATTAAGGTGAAAATGAATGTTATAATTTGCTCACATTTGTATGAAGTGTGATTTGAGTCATTGTAAAGTGTTCCAGTAGATCTGATGAATTTACTCTTTCAGTCTTGCTATGGACTTATGGCTCTCATCACTGCATAAAATAACTGTCTTTGGATAAGATCACATAAGAAAGAAGCATGTAGCTTATCATTCAAAAGCAAACATTAAGAAAAACAGATATCAAAAATACTAGTTGTTAATATTTATTCATTTATTATTTATTTATTAGTTATTTAAAAGATGCTATAATTTAAAGGATGGCAAGTTTAAAAGTGACAAGTAGGCCATGTACAAATGAGTTTTAAAAGAAACTTATATCATCTTGTAGAGAAACCTATAATAGGTGTATAAAATCGCAGGGCCTCTATGAACACCTACACAATGATGATCTGAGGAACAGAAGAATGCGGTACTTTTTTTCCTGCAAGACTTATAGACAGTGTTGGCTCAAACTCTGAGAGTCTGACCCTGAATAGTTTATTTTAGGTATTTAAACAGAACACAATTTGGTGAAAAAATTCCTGGTGACAGTTAATTCAAGCCCACATGCTCAATGAAGCTTAAGATTTGAGTACATCAAAACTCTTTGTAAAGTATATAGGACATTTTCCATGAAGATAGGTTAATCTCTAGATTAACTGAGAAAAAATGCTGAAAACAAGGGTCTCGGAGATTCCTGTGTGATCTCTGGTCACATAGATACTACAAAGATTGCAAGGTTATTGCAGCATGTATGCCCCTAGCCTCCTGGGTAGAAAACAAAATACACCTATTCCCTTGGAAAAAAAAAGCCTGTGTGTTTTACAATCTTAGTTTCCTTAGTGCTTATCTGTGAGTACAGCAACCTCTGTGCTTCCCATGTCAAAATGAAAGGGAATTATCAGGGGCATATAGCTTGACTTTTGACACAAGAGTTGATGGTAGAGTAAGCATATAACTCCTTTTTGTCTGAAATCAATGTTTCTTAAATGGTATTTTTTAAGAACCAAGATCAAGGTCACATATCATCTCTGAGTCAGTATATTCAAGAGCTTACTTTTTACCCAATAAAGAAGAAAACAAAAATATGTGTAGAGCATGTGCATGTGTGCTTGATTTTATGAGTCTGTTTACATATGAATGTATATCTGTGCATGCAAATTTAGGAATTGTAACTGGAAGGAAATATTAATTATGGAAGTAAAGCACTATAAAACAATGGCACTTCACTGAAAAGAAAAGGATGGGGATGCCTAGTTGAACATTTTTTTTTATCCAAAACCTATAAGTAGGCATTCACTCAGTATTAAGGTAAAACAGATCTGATGACTTAACTAGATTCCTGCAAAAAAGTCTGCAGTGTTTCACTGTCAATGTGAGGTGAATGTTTAGCCTGCAGAAATTCTGAGCTGTTTGAAATATCATCTTTTTTGGACAGATATAATCTATTGGGACTTAGCAAACACATGAGAAAATATATGTTAGAAAAAAGAGATTAATTTTATCCATTATCTCAGGGCTTTCAGGCATCAACATTTACCCCAGAAATACTCAGGGGACCTCCTAGAAGATGTTGAGCAATCTTTTCTGTGAGGTACGATTTGAAGTTTCTCTGTAGGCAAGTATTTGTGAGTAATTTTGAGGTTTGGGCAATGACAGGTTTCAATATTTATATCTATAAAGTAGCACATTCTTTCTTCATTAATTTTGAACTTTTTAACATATTTTGGATGATTTTACATAAGGTGGCACATTTAGAGAAGGTGCTTATATTTACTTATCCCAACTAATTTTTACCATGGCTTCTTGCCTCATTTATCCATTTTTCCTCATTTTACCTTTTCTTTTCTGTGCTCTCACCTTTCAGCTTCTTTTTAGTTCCAACATTTTTTCTATTTTTCAATAATCTATTGATTTGAAACGTCTTTATTGAACAATATGCCTTTCCTCTTCTCTTCCCAACACATCTCAAACTTCCGATTCCTCAGAAACTTTATAAAGTCATTTATTTTATAATTATTTAAACGATGGAGGACAGGTTGGAAAAGTGGTGCAGTAGTTGAAATTGGATACTGATCTACTAGAGAACCTAAGTTCAGTACCCAGCACTCACAAAGGGCAGCTCAAAACTGCCACTCACTCCATCTAAGGTGAACCTTATATCACCATCTCCTGGATTCCTTAGATACTTCCCCACCTATGGCACATGCCCACACACATATAAATACATAATTCAAAATAAAAATCACTTTTTAAAAAGATGGAGGAACATTATAAGAATTTATGATGCTAACAACCTATTGACAAAATTATCACTAAATTTATAAAGCAATCATATAATATATTTAAATGGATACCTCTAACTTCTATGTTAATATTTAATTCTTTTTAACTAAACACTCTTTCTTGCACTGCCCTTTTCTTCCTTCTCTTCTTCTTCTTGTTTTTTCTCTGAACTTTCCTTATCCTTCAGTAATATGTGTGTGTGTTTGTGTGTGACTATATATATGACTATATAAAACTATACACACACACTTTATGGTCTTATATGTTGGGGGAAATGTGCTAATATTGCACTACTCTCTAGATTTAAATTCACTTTTCACCATGTGACATAACTGGTTTTTACTCAAACATTACTTCCATGAGGTGATCTGGGGCACCTGTATAGAATTCAGCAATGTTTTCCTTAATTACAATTAAGTAATGTTGATTCTAACTTTCTGTGATAGCACAATAATGATAAATGAGACTTTGAGGGACGGATTTAGGAGGAAGTAAGTGGTACCATATAGCAAAGGTATTATTTTATACTTACCTCCTTTTAAGTATATGGTAAACAGAGAAATATATAGGCTGAACTTTGTTCCTCACAACACTATAGATTTTGTATATTTGTTCTGATAATTAACAGCTATGTTCTGTAACTGTAAAACAATTCTTTTTGTTAAACTTGAAATGACCAAGGTACCACTAATTGATAGTTAGGGAAAATGTTGAGACTTGATCAGCTCCACTGCCCACACTGCTGTTTTTAAGCCAGTTTCTACACTTAAATAAATTCATGATTTTGCTTATGTGCATAGAATGTGAGCAGATACAAACTGAGGTTTGTATTGGAGCTTGTTGTTCATAGGAAATATAAAAAGGGAACTGCACGCAAATGGAAACCAGCCCATCACAACACTTAAGAATGGTAATATCTTCTAACATAAATCAGAAATAGAAATGTAGTTTTAAGGTGCTATAAAGGAATTTGTTCTGTAGGTTTGGAAGTGTAATAAACTATGCTATGTTAGCAATATATCTGTTTCCACAACCATCCTGGCTTTGTGTACCAAATTTAGAATAAGTCAAATGTATGCCTCCAGTAATATAAAAGAGGAACAGAAGACAATAATTAAATGAAGGTTGAGAAGGAAATGACATATGGATTTTCTTGTTGTATAATCCACAGTTGACTTAGTGTCCTTTGTATTTTAATTTATCATGCATTTAATTATGTAACAAGTCAACTTGAAAGACTTGGTAAGCCACATGCTCTAGGATCTTTCAGGGATGTAGCTCATTCTGCTTAAATATTGTGTAGTATGAATGAACAAACAAAAGTAAGATTTCAAGTGTTCATCTGATGTATGCTGATGTTCTTAAAGCTTTGGAGTAATTCTTTTCTTTAATGTTGTGGGATACATTGACATTATCAGGTTACTTACTACTTTAGGTAATGCTGCAGTGAAAATTTTGAAAATGTTACTTTCTTAATACAATAACAGAAGTTATTGAGTTAAAATTATATTGTTCATACAATCATTGTCCATTTTCATGTTTTTCTTGAAATTCACAATTCAAAGCAATGTTGAAAGGGCCCAATGTCTCATTCTGAGATTTCCTTCTTTCTGATTATCTTGCTGACTTTGATCTGAAATGCTATTGTATTATATTTTCAGTCTCATTCATAGCAAGGTAAAATATTCTACCATGTCTTTGCTGTATTTCAGAATCAAATCTCCCATTCTTTGGAAATTTTCCTAAATCTTTTTTTTTGTTTGTTTGTTTGTTTGTTTGTTTCTTGAGACAGGGTTTTCTTTGAGTAGCCTTAGTTGTCCTGAAACTAACTCTGCAGGATAGGCTCACAGACGTCAGCCTGCTTTTGCCTTCCCAATGCTTGGATTGAAGGCGTGAGACATCACTGTCCAACTTTAAATCAATTTTTAAATTAACTACACACCAAATATTTCTGAATCCCCATAAGAGATAAATCTTAGGCTTCTAGTTGAGCTCTATCAGAATGAACTAAGGAAGAGAAGAGAATGGGCGGAGTTTGTCTCTTAAAGGGACAGGATATCATCTGCTATGCTGGCAGGCCTGTTGCAGGGCACAGGGCGTCATGTTATGCCAAGATGTGCCTGAACACTAACAACTTCTATCTCTTTGGTTGTTACAGATCTATTTCAATAGTTTAATTCACTGTGATTTAAGTTTGATAATATATGTATATATTTATAAATTTATATGTATATGTAAATTTAGATTTACCAGTTTAGTGGTGTATAGATATTTTTATTTTTAAGATTATAGTATAATTATATTTCTTCCATGCTTTTTCTCCCTTCAAACTCTCCCACATATACCTTATCACTTTTTGTTAAATCCATGCCCCTTTTCACTACTTATTATTACATAAGCTTCTCAATCTGCATAAGATTATTTTTATGTATGTTTTCAGACCCAACTGGTTGACCGTGGACAAACTGGTATGCTCTTCCCTGGGGATGACCACCTCCCTGCTCCCATATTTTCTTTATTTCTTTCCTACATGTCATGTGTAGGGTTGAGCCTTTGTGGGCTTTTCTGGTCTAATTGGCAACTCCAGTGGGGTTGCCCTTGTTTACCTGACATTTGGCAGTCTTGTTCATGAGAGTTTATGGGTAAAGCCTCTGATACTGGCAGGAAACAACTAGTCACAAGAAACTCCCAAGTTCACTGACTTTTACTATCTTTCTGCCTCCTCTTTTGCAATGTTCCCTGAGCCTTAGGTGCAGGAGAGTTTGGGGGGTGTATCTACTGGGAATGGGCTCTACAACTCTGTGTTTTGATTTGTTATGGTTTTCTGTAGTGGTCCCATCTGTTGGAAAAAGTAATCTCCTTAATTAAGTGTGAAGACTAAACTTGTCTGGGCACATTAGGACCAATACTTATGATTGTTATTAGAATTTATACTGGTTAGGTTCTCCTCTTATAACAACAACTTCCCTAGCACTGAGTAGTTAGCTACATTTTCAGCACCAGAAATTGTTTTCTTCTGGTTGAATGGGTCTTAAGTCCAATTATAGAGCTGTTCATTAATGCCAAGGTATATGTGCCACTATTACACTAAGAGGATTATTGTCACATTGATGTGATTCATAAGCATTATAGCTGGTTAGGATTGCTGATTTCTGCCCTCCTTTGTAAACTTGCACAATCCTTTATGGTACTATGAAAGCTAGACCTCAGAGAGGGAGAATTCAGGTCAGTTCCAGCTCAGGAGTTACTGGGCTCTGTTCCTAAAGTACACAGTGTATATATTTTTAAGTTATATGTTTATGATTCTCTGAATTTACTCAATTATGTTATAATGTTTTCTTATTTTGGGTATTTTTCTCTTTCTTTTGATTGATTTGGCTAGTGGTTTATCAATCTTGTTAATATTTTCAAGGACTCATTTATTTCACTGATTCTTTATATTATTTTCTAAATTCTATTTTATTAATTTTATACTTGACTTTGTGCTCTATTCCCATAAAACTTCTCTGAGCATATTAGGACCAATACATATGGCTGTTGTCAGAATTTATACAAGTTTGGATGTTTTTAATCATTGTTTTAGCAAAGCATTATGGCACATCATTAATTGTTAATATAAAATCTTGCCAGTTTTTGCTTTTATGTAGTTACTTAGTCCTGTAAACTTTTCTTTTTGTAGTGTCATCATTGTATTCCATATATTTGCTATGATGTGCTCGAATTTTCATTCAATTCTAGGGTTTTTTCTTTTGTACATTGTCTAGGTACGTTAGAGGCTTCATAAGAAAATTCAACACTGTCATTTTTCTAAATGAAAATGCAACTAAAATGACTCTTAATGACTTCTCACAATACTGATACATCAAAACATATTTTAAACATCATCAGAAAAGTGTGTTATAGTAGGTTGACAGTTAACTTAGAGACTTTCAGTTGGTCACAATGCATTGAACAAGAAATATTTGAAAGCTTAGCCATAAATAGAATTCAGACATGACATCTTTTTCCCAAAGGATCAGGAATATTCACAGAAAAGGAGGTAGGAAGGTTTAAAAAATTGGAGCACTGGACTGAGCTCTCAAGGTCCAAATGAGGAGCAGAAGGAGGGAGAACATGAGCAAGGAAGTCAGGACCAAAAGAGGTGCAACACACACTGAGACATTGGGGCTGATCAAATGGGAGCTCACCAAGGCCAGCTGGACTGGGACTGATGGAGCATATGATCAAACCNCCCACAGGGCAGGGAACCCTGACTGCTCTTAGGACTGAAGAGGGAGGGGGAGGGGAATGAGGGGAGGAGGAGGGAAAAGGGAGGAAGGGAGGAGGTGGAAATTTTTAATAAAAATAAAGAAATAAAACAAAAATAATTGGAAGGGATTTATAACATCAGAAAACCATGTTTTATAGAAATAAGAGAGCAGCTAGTAGTTGTGAGTAGTTGCGACAGCTTACACAAGACTTGTTCAAGGTCAAGATTTGCAAAATCTTTAGAACAGAATGGGGGATGTGCACAGAAAATCCCACTACTACTTGAGGAGTCAGTTTCCTTTAATAATGTGACCCTTGATACATCTACTATATGTCAGAGCAAGTCCCATTCCTAATATTAATTGGGCAAAACAAACTATACTCAGTGAATAAAAAAGAGAAGAAAATGCAGAGTAGGGTGGGAAAAGGAATGGTAGAGGGGGGGTTATGGGAATAGGTACGGGTTAGAATTTGCTGAAAATACATTTTCTGAAAACCTTAAAGAATTAATTGAAATGTTAAAAAAAACAGGGACTGGAGATATGTCTTAGTGTTTAAAAGCTTGACTGCTCTTCTCCCAGGATGCAGATGGCAGCTCATAATTATCTGTAACTCAAGTCACAGGGGATTGTAGGAAGGCACATTTCTGGGCTCCAAGGACATTAGATCCTTTTGGTATACAGACATACATGCAAGAAAATAACCATATACATAAAATATAAATAACTTATTTTTTAAGTAATAAGAATTAACTATAAGAAAAATGTAGCAATTTTTAGGAACAACAAAATGTTTTGAAATGCAAAATAAGTATAATGGATTATAGTTTTTTTCAATACAATGGTGATTAAGTTGATTGGCAAGTATTTAAATATAAAAGTCTTTATAGATTATTTTGAGTTGATTAGAAATTTAGGACACAATGAAGTCTCAATCATCAGAAATGGTGCTAAACTCACTAATCTGCTAAATAATGAACAAGTAGCTGCTTAAAAAAATGGTACAATGTAGACAAAAATTTGTTCATATGGTTGTAAGAGAGAAAAATAGGGAAAACTAGTATCTTGATTCTACAAAAAACTACAAAATAAGAAAACAAATATATTAAGGAAAATTTAAAAGATACTAGTCTTTTCTTTTTCGTTCTTTTTTTGCCTTTGGATATTTAAGCTAGAGTTTTGAAATATTAATCTCACCCTCAACCACTTAGCTTGACCCACCAATCAGCAAAATTATGCTCTTAAAAATATTTCAAAAGAAATTAGAAAAAAAACTTTTTATGCAGATATTTTATTTTGTACTGCTAACATAATCATGAAACTTAATAAAGAAACTTAAAAGGATTATATAGCTGTGGCCTAATTATATGCTCCTAACATAGTGTATCACTGACAACATTGCTTAAATGTTCCTAGCCTGAAGTGTGAATTGTGAAGTCTGATAATTCCAAAATAAGTCTGTGGAGCACTGACTTCTTAAAATAGAGTGTACACCCCTAGAGGTAAAGTAAGGATAATCAATATTCTCTCAAGCCATATTTAATTTAAAATGCCCATAAATGTAAGTAATGTTGAAAATACATTAAAATGTAATTTTATTTAGTATTCTGTATTCTTATAGATATTACAAGCATTCAATATTAGTGAGTGCAAAATTATGTTTGAAGTGAATAATTACTGAAGTTTACACAGCTAAAGTAATATGTAGTCAAAATTTAAAATGTGTAGTTAGTGTTTCATATTTTTATTTTTAATTAAAAAATTATATTTATCTTATCTTTCTTTCTTGGGCATCCCATGTAGCTCATTTTATATAGATAGTTATCTTTTTGTCATTAGTATTTGACATATAGTATATATTATATTTTATATATTTTCCACATATTTACATGGCCAAATACACAATACAATCGGTTGAATCCAAATAAAATAAAATAAAATATTTAGTTATGGTCTATTATTGCCTGGTTAGACTCTTTATAAAGAGAGACACTTTTACAAATTATAAAATGATAAAAAACATTGGTTTGAACACACTTTCATGATTACCCTCTATGTTAACACATTTGAATTAATATAGTTCTAAAATTGGTATCTGAATGAATCTGCTTATCTGGTATTAGATTCATTTTAGTAAGTTAATAAATTAATTGAATTTAGTAATTTCAATTGAATAATATTCTACAATTTTTAAATAGAACTTTTTTGTCAGAATGTGACATGGTAATCTCAATAAAAAAATGTAATATAAAGATAATGAAATTCTCTGGACTCAGAAATCTTTGCATAATGTTAGTAATTATGAAATGTTGATAGGTTGATTGATACTACATGTGTGTTTGGACTTCTTCCTGAAACTTGACTGCAAGGCTTTTGATGTTTGTTTTGATGGAATCTTCTATGTCTCTTTGCTAAATATAAATATATTGAGTTAAAAATTAGATGAGGCCAGGAATATTTGTGTGTGCACATGTGTAATCTCAACACTTTAGAAGTTAAGGCAAGAGAATCATGAGTTCAAATCAGACTTGGATATAGAATAAACTGTGTGTGCCCACATATCTTTGTGTGCTTGCACATGTGCATGTGCGTGTGTGTGTGTATGAAAGAGAGAGAATCTCAAAAATAAGTTTTAATCTCCTATATCACCAAATAAAATAGCTGATCCCCAAAGAAACAATTTTCTTATGCTTGCATAACTCTTTGTGATTATTTAGCTTAGGAGGAAATATTGGTCATGTCGTTGACATATTATTACCTTTACTATATATTGTCTCCACAGTGAGCACACTTATGACGCAATGGAACAATTGGACCTTCAACTCTGATTTTATCTTGTTGGGTATTTTTGATCACAGCCCTCTTCATACTTTTTTCTTTTCCCTTATCCTGGGAATCTTCTTCCTGGCCTTCATGGGGAATTCTACTATGGTGCTTCTCATCTACCTGGATGCCCAACTCCACACTCCCATGTACATCCTTCTCAGCCAACTTTCTCTCATGGATCTTATGCTCATTTGTACCACAGTGCCACAGATGGCCTTCAACTTCCTCTCTGGGAACAAGTCCATCTCCATGGCCGGCTGCGGATGCCAGATATTCTTCTATGTATCTCTGCTTGGAGCCGAATGTTTTCTATTGGCCACAATGGCCTATGACCGTTATGCGGCTATTTGCCACCCATTACGGTATCCTATTCTCATGAGTCATAAAATCTGTAGTCTCATGGCTGCCTCCTCATGGATTCTTGGTTCCCTTGATGGCATAATAGAAGTTGCAGCAGCATTGTCCTTTTCGTACTGTGGTGCCAGAGAAATACCTCACTTTTTCTGTGATGTTCCAGCCCTGCTCACTCTTTCGTGTAGTGATACCTTGACATTTGAAAAGATGATATTTTTCTGCTGTGTAATTATGCTTATCTTCCCTGTAACAATCATTATTGCTTCCTACACTCGTGTGATTCTGGCTGTCATTCGAATGTCCTCTTCTGAGAGTCGCAACAAGGCTTTTGCAACCTGTTCCTCTCACCTTGTGGTGGTGGGAATGTACTATGGGGCAGCCATGTTCATTTACATGAGACCCTCTTCTGGTCGTTCTCCTAATCAGGACAAAATGGTGTCAGCTTTCTATACCATCCTTACTCCTTTGTTGAATCCCCTCATTTACAGTCTCCGCAACAGAGAAGTGGCCAGAGCCTTCATGAAAGTATTAGGGATGGAGAAGGCTGAAGTGTGGGTTAGCTGATGACTATGCTTTATTGTTAGCCATGCTTTAAGTAGTTGGGCATATTGACAGAAGATGGAGGAGTGCCAAGATCTCAAGTGCAGCTTGAGAAATATATTTAGTTCAAGATTTGCCTAGGTTAGATAGCAAAAACATATCTCAAAAAGCATACTTTATGTGCAAACACTTATGATGAAAGAGTATACTCCAATAGGTAATATTTTTATCATTGTAGATTTATAGCAACCATATAAAATTAAAGCTATGATAAAAGTTGGTATTCTTGTTTTTTAAATAAGTCTTTATTTTTTTTAGTCATTTCAATGTATTATTGTCAATAATAACATTTAATAAACAAGACACATTTTCTCTCACAGTGCTTGTTCATACAGAACTTTTGAATATATAATTACTATATATAATTAATGTATGTATATTCATTTCTAATAATAGAAGTAAATTCAAACAGTCAAAAACAAAGGAGATACATTACAGCCTATCAAGTCTTAAGCACACCATGTATATTTGAAATGAACTTTTTTTCTGCATAATATTGGAGAATGAGGAGTTGTCCCATTTTTATCTTGTGTAGGCATTAATTTTATACACAGGAGAGTGAATTTTAATAGCAAACTCTATGTTTTCTAAAGTCTGCATTTTTCTTAAATCTTATGGCACATTGCAATGGTATTATTATAAAAATAATTGTAATTAAAGAGATTCTTATGTATCCCCTTTCAGTTAATTATATTTATTTATTTTACATTCCAACTGCAGTTTCCTATCCCTCTTCTCCTCCCATTCTGTTTCCTCTTCCTCCTCTCCCCAATTCAGTTCTCCTTTGTTTTTATTCAAAAAGGGGCAGGCATCCTATTGGTATCAAGATTGTTTGGGGGGGGATGGAGGTAGAGAGTATTACAAGTTTCTGGGAGATACCATTTTACCAGGTTTTTACCTTACCCTGAAATGCTTCCCACTTTACAGTATCCCTTTCAGTACATATGGATTTAAGAAGCTAACCGTATACTTAATTAGATCAAAGAAGAAATTCTCCTTGGCATTTGCAGTTAAAACACTATAACAAACAAAGGGAGAGCATTGAAGCTACAAAAGAAAACCCACTAGTCATACATAAAGAAAAGCTCACTGGAGTAACAGATGACTTCTTTTTTTATTACAAATTTCCACCCCCTCCCTTTTCCCTCCCCCTCCCCCTTCCCAGTCCCTCTCCAGTCCAAAGAGCAGTCAGGGTTCCCTGCCCTGTTGGAAGTCCAAG
>LOEQ01009178.1:46559-64797 GCA_001685075.1 Bramus lutescens
GAATTGGGAGGAGGGCAGGAGGTGGAAATTTTTAATAATAAAAAAATAAAGTAAGAAAAATTGGAAAAAGGCAAACTAATCCCACACTGAGTAAATGGAGAACATATTCAAAATTAGAGCAAAATTAATAAAGCAGACACAAAAAAGTGATATGAAGGGTCAACAAATAGTGGAAAATATAAACAAGACCAAAAGACATTGTGTCAAATGAGATCCATATTAATAAAATAAGAGGTATATAATGTTGTGGCATGGGTATGGGTTCTCATGGGTCCAGGGAAAAAAGACTCAGAGTTACCTTAAAAATGAATTTACCCTTTCTCTGCTGCAGGAGTATCAATCTCTAAGGAGTGAAATGCTTTCCCTTCATTCAGGGTATTTATACTCTTCTTATATTTACATTTAAGCAAGTTTATTTCTATATCTTCAAAACATCCTGAGGAAACTTCAAAGGGACAACACCAAGTGCAAATTCTTGATGAGAAAATGCCACAGTTTTCTGACCAAGTTTTGCGTAGGCGTTCCACCTTTAGGAAACCCTCAGGCAAGACTCACATAGAGCACAAGAAAAAGAAGAGGTACCTGCTAAAAAAGATGTATTAAGGTTAGGAGTTAGCACTCTGGAGTCAGACCAGGCGTAGCCCAGTGAGAATGCCCCTACAGAAACCCTTTTCCTTTATATAAAAATGAATTATGCTGCCTCACAGTGCATACAGACTTTCCCTCTCTTTCTGCTACACCTTTTTTTATCTTAATTCTGAGTGAAAATATTTTCCTTGAGAGGAGCCATAAGGGCTCCAGTCAATGATGTCTCCCTGGGAGATATTAGTAGTACCTCTCACTCTGACATTGTTGCCAGTGCATTCAGTCATACTCCTTATTGGTAACCCTCATCTCACAAAATGGTAGATTTATGGAACTAATAGTAATAATCTCTTGTCCTTTAAAACCAGATACTTGAAGCATATAAAACATACCACAATAATATTGGGTAGTATAGCCACTGAGTTCCATTTCCCATGCAAACAGGAATTCCTTGTACTACCACAATATAATTCTCTATCACTCTAACTTCCTCCGTTGGCTGAGCAGGACTCCATTTGTCATAAGGACTAGGTATCCAAGAAGATTCATTAACCAATACAGAAATATGTTTTTCTTCCCAATTTACTGGTATGTTAATTGAAGGATTGAGAATACAACCCCAATATGGATAGTTTTCCCCTTTTACCTATGTGATTATTACAAATAACTAAGCAAGGAACAGATTTGTAGCATTTGAAACTCTCCATGGTCATACAAATTCTTAAGCTGTACCAAGGTGGGAGGATTTGCTGTATGTTCCACAGGCCTTTTATTTCCCTGAAACATCTTAACAACCAAAGCATCAGAGATATACAACTTGCTCATGTCAGATTTCTATCAGTTTGATGGGATGTTTCTTTATCTCCTGTAGAAACATAAGCACAAACCTAACAATGTAATTGGCCATAACTTAATATTTAACCTGGACTATTTTGATGTTAAACATTTATGATTGGTGGGCTGAATTAATTCAGCAGCTTTTTCTATCGTTTAATGTCTTTCAGGAGCTATTGTTCCTGTTTCATTAACATTTAAAAGTTTTTAAAGTCGAAAATTAGAAGTTAGCAAAGTGTTTTGTAGTTCATCTATGGAGGTCCTCATATCCTCCTCCATTTAAAATGGATCTCCTTTGAAATGTGATTCGAATTTCAATGATTGCTTGACCTGTAGGATAATATGACATCCTTGCAATGTGTTTGATGTTGTATTGTGCAAAATAATGTTTTGTTTTTCCTGGAAATATAACCTGGGGCATTATCAGTTTTAATTTCTATCAGTATGGCCATTCCAGACATTGTTTCTAATAAATGTATAATTTAAAAACCTGTCCTTTTCAGAACTTAAAGAAATTCCCAGTGGAAAATCGAACATGTATCAATTGCATGATGAACATATTTTAATTTTCCAAATTCTGCTAAGTGAAATACACCCATTTGCCAAATTTATTTTCTTTGTGCACCTTAAGGATAGGCTCCTGCAATTAAAAGAACTTGATTATAAAAACAACAAGCAAGATAGTGTTTACAATTTTCTTAGCTTGTTGCCAAGTAATGGAGCATTTTTCTTTAAGCCCCTACTATTAAAATGATGTTTCACATGAAATTCTGAGGCTCCCTATATGTCTTCTATCAATAATTAGTACAGAAACTTTCTCTACATAAGTCTTTATTTTTTGATTCTGTTGGTGAGTTAGGAAAATACATCCTAATATATTATCATCTCTCTACCTATTGAGTTCAGGAGGGAAATGGCTGGCAGATGAAATTACAAAAATATACCTCTTTGTGAGATCTAATATATCCACATAGGCATTTTCAGCTTTTGTTCTACTTGAGCTAATTCCCTTTCAGCATTTGCTGTTAATTGTCTTGAGGTACTTAAATCTGAGTCACCTTCTAAAATTAATTTATAATAAGTTACTCAATTCTAGGGTAAAAAATCCAATTATAGGCTAAAACCAGTTAATATTACTCAATCATTTTTGAAAATCACTAAGAGTGTACAATTACTCTCTTGCAATCTGTACCTTTTGTTGCTTAATTTTCTGTTTATTCAATTTAAAACCTAAATAGTTAAGAGAATCTCCTCTTTGTATATTTTTTTCAGGAAAAATTTATATTCCCCAACAGGGTAAAATTTTCTGTATCACATTAAAGATTCTTTCTAGGGTGTCTATATCAGAAGCAGTCAATAAAATATCATCCACATAATGGTAAATAATAGACTGAGGAAATTGTTTATGTACTATTTCCAGTGGTTTATTTACATAATATTAACATAAAATTGGGTTGTTTGACATTTTTAATGAAAGAATTTTCATTGATTTTTTTTACAGGCTAGGCATTATTATAAGTAGGAACTGTAAAAGCAAATTTGTTTTCTTCTTTTAAAGTGCAGAAACTTTCTTCTAAATCAATAACTATGAAAGGTCAATTAGGATTTTAAGAATTTTTGAAAAATTACAGATACATAAGCTTTAGTGTCTAGTAGGCCTTAAATCTCAATGCAATTTCCTTGTGATTTTATCCTTGAGCTTTAATAACTCCTAGCAGTTTGTCAAAATACTTTCTTTCCAATATTTTCAAAACCTACTGTCCTACAGTTGAAGTTACTTTGCCTTTAACATATGAGAGTAATAACAATGGAGAAAGTTTATCACCAAATTCTGTGTGTATACTCATTTTCACATAAGAAAACTATAAAAGCATTAAAAATAAACAATCTCTATAGGATTTTAAGCAGTAATTTATACAATACTATGCACTATTTTATGTTTTATTTATTATTAGAATATCAGAAATATGTCCGTTTTTAAAAACAAACTTTTCTCATTTTACATACCATCCCTATTCCCACACCCTCCTCTATTCCTGCTCTCCCTACCTTCCCCACACCCCATTCCCCAATTTACTCCTCAGAGATAATAAGGCTTCCTATGTGGAGTCAACAATGTCCGCCATGTCACTTTGAGACATGACCAAGGCCACCCCCTATATCTAGACTGAGCAAGGTATCCCTCCAAGAATGGGCTCCAAAAGTCCAGTTCATGCACTAAGAATAAATCCTGGTTCCCACTGGCAGTTGCCCCACAGACTGTCCAAGCCACATAATGGTGACTGACATTCAGAGGGCCTAATTTTGTCCTATGTAGGTTCCCCCACTGTCAGTCCAGAGTCAGTGAGCTCCAACTAGCTCAGGTCAGCTGTTTCTGTGTGAATCTCCATCAAGGTTTTGACTCTTTTGCTCATACTATCGCTTCTCCCTCTCTTTGACTCTGGGAGCGCAGCCCAGTGCTTAACTGTGGATCTGTGCATCTGCTTCCATCAATTGCCGAATGAAGGTTTTATGATCACAATTAAGGTAGTCATCAATCTGATTACAGGGAAGGAACAGTTTGGGCCCTCTCCACTATTGCTTAATATCTTAACTTGGGTCATACTTGAGAATTCCTGGGAATTTTCCTATTGGTGGGTTTTTCATTAGCCACATAATGGCTTCCTCAATCAAGATACATCTTTCCTTGCTCTCCCTCGCTGTCCTTCCCCTCTCAACCATCCTGTTCCCTCAGTTCTCTACTTATTCTTCAATCCTCCCTTTCCCTTTCCTCCCTCCTTCCTCACCCCCTCTCCACACTCCATATATTACCAGGAGATCTTCTCTATGTCCACTTCCCAGGGAACTCCATGTATGACTCTCTTAGGGTTCTCTTTGTTACCTAGTTTCTCTGGGATGGTGGACTATAGACTGCTTATCTTTTACTTTATGTCTAATATCCACTTATGAGTGAATACATACCATTTTCTGTCTTTCTAGGGCATGGGTTACCTCATTCAGGATTTTTTTCTAGTTCTATCCATTTGGCTGCAAATTTCATGATGTCATAGTTTTTCTTACCACTGAGTAGTGCTCCATTGTGCAAATGTTACACATTTTATTCATCCATTCTAAGACAGTGGGGCAACTAGGTTGTTTCCAGTTTCTAGTTCTTAGGAATAATGCTGCTATGAAAACAGATTAGCAAATGTACTTTTGCTATAAATATGCATCCTTTGGGTATATGCCCAAGAGTGGTATTGCTGGATCTTGGGTAGATTAATTCCCAATTTTCTGAGAAACCACCATACTGATTTCCAAAGTGGCTGTACAAGTTTGCACTCCCATCAGTAAAAGAGGAGTATTCCCCTTCCTCTGCATCCTCCCCAGCATAAGCTATCTCTGGTGATATTGTTCTTAGCGATTCTGACTGTTGTAAGATAATATCTGAGTCATTTGGATTTGCCTTTCTCTGGTAGCTAAGGATGTTGAGCATTTCCTTAAAAAAGAAAAAAAACAAAACCCCCAAACAATAAACATACTAATAGATTTAAAAACAAAAACTTCTCAGTTATCTCAATAGATGAACAAAATAATCTAGGACAACATTCAATGTATGTGTTTGAAAAAAAATCCTAAGTAAGGTGGGAAGGAAGACACCCCAACAAAATAAAGGCTACAGATAAGAAATCTACAGTCATGCTAAATAGAGAAAACTTCAAAGCACTTAAAATAAAAGACAAAATAGGTTATTATATATCTCTGTTTTCCATTCAACACCTGAATGATCAGCTAGAACAAAAAGATAAGAGACAAGAAAAGTAAAATAAATGGATAAATAAAAGAAATAAAATTATTCCTATTTGTAGATGATATGATATGCACAAGATATTCCAGAATCTTGAGAAAAAATTCTAGAAAAAACAACCCAACAGCTTGCAGCAAATTTGCAAGACACAAAATCAAATCTTTATATACTAATCAGAAGCATGCAGTGGAAGGACCATGATAATGGTCTTGACCCCTTTGCTAATATTATCACTCCTCCCTCTCTTTGATTCTGGGAGCTTGACCCAGAGCTTAGCTGTGGATCTCTGTATCTCCTTCCATCTATTTGATGGATGAAGGTTTTATGAAGACAATTAAGGTAGTGATCACTCTGATTACAGGGAAAGGCCAGTTCAATCACCCTCTTCACTATTGCTTAGAATCTTAGCTGGAATCATCCTTGAGGATCCCTGGGAACTTCCCTAGTGGTGGGTTTTTCAAAAGCCCCTTAACGGCTTCCTCAATCATGATATGTTTTTTCTTGCTCTCCCTCTATGTCCTTTCCCCCTCTCAACCATCCTGTTCCCTCATTTCACCCCTCTCCTTCTATCTTTCTTTCTCGCCCTCCTCTGCTGAATCCATATTTTCTCAGGAGATCTTATGTATCTCCCTTCCCAGAGGATCCATATATGTCTCTCTTAGGGTTCTCCTTATTACCTAGTTTCTGGTGTCATGGACTATAGAAACCCTTTGCTTTATGTCTAATATCCATTTATGAATGAATACATACCATATTCTGTCTTTCTGGGATTTGGGTTACCTCATTCAGAATTTTTTTCTAGTTCTATCCATTTGGCTGAAAATATCATGATGTCACAGTTTTTCTTACCACTGAATAGTACTCCATTGTGTAAATGATCCACATTTTATTCATCCATTCTAAGACAGTGGAGCAACTAGGTTGTTTCCAGGTTCTAATTATTACGAATAATGCTGCTATGAACACATTTTAGCAAATGTACTTTTGGCATGAGTGTGAATCCTTTGGGTATATGCCCAAGAGTGGTATTGCTGGTTCTTAGGTACATTGATTTACATTTTTCTGAGAAACCTCCACACTGATTTCCAAAGTTGCTGTACAAGTTTGCACTTTCATCAGCAATGGATGAGTATTACCCTTCTTCCTCATCCTTTCAAGCATAAGCTGTCATTAATGTTTTTGGTATTAACCATTCTGACTTTTGTAAGATAATGTCTCAGAGTTGTTTGACTTTGCCTTTCCCTGATGGCTAAGGATGTTGAGCATTTCCTTAAGTGTCTTTCAATCATTTGATTTTTTTTCTCTTGAGAATTCTGTTTAGATCTGTACTCCAATATTTAATAGAATTGTTTGGTATGTTGTTATCTAGTCTCTCAAGTTCCTTATATGTTTTATAGATCAGTCCTCAAACTGATGTGGGGTTGGTGAAGATCTTTTCCCATTCTGTAGGCTGCTGTTTTGTTTTATAGTCTGTGTCCTTTGCCTTACAGAAGCTTTTCCATTTCAGGAGGTCCCATTTCTTGATTCTTGCTCAGTGTCTGTGCTTTTGGTATTATATTTAGGAAGTGTTCTACTGTGCCCATGCTTTCTAGCTTTCTTCCCACTTCCCTTTCCATCAGGTCCAGTGTAGCTGGATTAATGTTGAGGTCATTGATCAACATGTACTTGTGTTTTGGGCATGGGGATAGACACGGATCTACTAATATTCTTCTAATTGTCAATATCCAGTTATGTCAGAATCATTTATTGATCCCATTTGTCTTCTATTTTATAATTTTAGTTTCTCTGTCAAAACTCAAATGTTCGCAAGTGTGTAGATTAATATTAGGGTCTTCAGTTAGATTCCATTGGTCTACCAGTTTGTTTTTATACCAATACCAAACTGTTTTCATTACTATAACTCTATAGCAGAGCTTGAAGTCAGAGATGGTGATGCCTCTGGAAATTCCTTTATTATACAAGAATGTGCTGGCTATCCTGTTTTATTTGTTTTTCCATATGAACTTGACTACTATGCTTTTAAGATCTGTGAAGAATTGTGTTTGAATTTTGATGGGGATTGCATTGAATTTATTGATTGCTTTTGGTAGGATTGCCATTTTTATTATATTGATCCTATATATTTTTCCATTTTTGGTATCTTCTTTAATTTCTTTCTTCAAAGACTTAAAGGTATTTTCAAGTAGGTCTTTCACTTCTTTTGTTAGTGTTACTCCCAAATATTTTATGTTATTGTGAAGGGTGATGTTTCTCTGATTTCTTTCTCAGTTTCTTTATCATTATCTACCACTGGACTCTGATGGAACTACTAAATGTAAAAAGCATGGACTGTGTGCACAACAGTCATCTCCTGGTCACAAGTCCATGCCAGGACATTGCAAAGTAGAGAGCATTGCATGTGTCCTGCTGCCTGGCCAAGCTTCAGGTATGAGCTTAGCCTGACCTGATGGGCAAGCTGCAAAAAAGTAGCCTAAAGAAAATTCAGCTTCAGACCAGTCAAGTGTCTGTGAAAATCTAAATGTGCAAGTTAAGCCTGTTAAGTCGGCAGACTTGCAACTTGGATTAGAAAGATAACTTACAAACTTTTAATAAAATATCCAATGGTGAAAACATTATTAAAAATATCCTTTGATATTTTGAAATTCTTAAAGGATGCAGTGTCCAAATTCCAGTAGAAAGCTTATAGAAGCTGCCAGACATGTAATCATGCAGGTAGAGTATGCTATTAAGAAACAGCAAATACATTTTATTAATTTTGATCAGCTTTGGAAAGCATGTACATTACCTATAGAACTCAATTCTACAGCAGCATTTTGGCAAAATGATCTGCTATTACAGCTACAACTTCCTCTTTTAACAGTTAAAGCATTAAATCCTTATTTTGTAGCAGTAGCTTGTCTAGCCCAGAAGAGCAGGATGAAATCTAGGAGATATTTTTGGCAGAGAACTGGCTATGATAAATGTTCCTTATACTAAGAAACAGATTGATTGGTTATGTCAAAATAGTGATTCTTGGGCAAGTGCATTTGCTCAATTTTGAGGCCAGATTAATAATCTTTTCTAAGATGATGCATTGCTGCAATTAGCGCAACTATATTCCTTTATTTTTCCTGAAGTTGGAGCAGAAGATCCCTTAAAGGATGCTATGCTAATTTTACAGATGATTCTTCCAATTGGAGAGCTGCATATGTGGATAATTGAGAAGGACATGTAATACAAACAGAACCGGCCTCAGCTCAAATTGTTGATCTGTGAGTTATTGCTGTAATGTTTCATATTTTTGCAAATAAAGTATTTAATCTATATACTGACAGCCAATATATTTTTATGTGCATGTGACAATTGATACATATTCAGGGTTCTTGATGGCCACTACACAAACCTGGGAAGGCACTAAATATGCAATGATTGATTGTTTAAAATGCTTTTCATATATATTTGGGAACCCCAAAATCATAAAAATAGATAATGTGTCTAAATGTATTAGAAAAGCGGTCAGCAATTTTGTTCCCAATGGAATACTGAACATGAGACAAGTATTCCTTATAATCATCAAGGACAAGGAATTGTGGAGTGTGCCCATGCCTCCCTGAAAACATAACTTACAAAAATAAAAACAGGAGAATTATATCCTCAAACACCATATAATGCCTTGAGTCATGCATTTTCTACACTAAACTTCTTGAATATGAATGTCCATGTGCTGTGGGACAATGGTTTTACCAGGTAAAGATTTGTTTCTTGTATCTGTTTAATAAAACGTTGATTGGTCAGTAGCCAGGCAGGAAATAGAGGTGGGGTGACCAGGTAGGAAGTAGAGGTAGAGCAATGAGTACAGGAGAATTCTGGGAAGAGGAAAAGTTAGTCTACAGTCATGACCCAGACACAGAGGAAGCAAGATGGGACTGCCTTGCCAAAAAAGGTACCAAGCCACATGACTAACACAGACAAGATTTATGAGCTAATGTAAGTTATAAGAGTTAATAAGAAACCTGAGCTACTAGGTCAACCAGTTTATGATTAATGTAGACCTCTGTGTGTTTATTTGGAACTAAATGGGTGTGGGACCTGGTGGAACAGAAACCTTGGTCAACATCCATGAACAATCTTCTATGGACAGATTTTGGCATAATGGCACCAAGGTGACATTTGCTAAAGCAAGGTGGAGAGACCCTACACCGGATTATAGAAAGAACCAGATCCTGTGTTAATATGGGGTCGAGGGCACATCTGTGTTTTTTCACAGGAGTAGGATCAAGCAAGATGACCTCCAGAATATCTGGTTCAGTGCATACAGCAAAGAAATGCCAGCTCTGATGTCATTGAGCCTGCTGATGACTCCATTGGAGAAGTGGAAAGAGGTTCCTGAACCAGTGATCCTGACTTCCTCATACCATCATGCTGCAGGCCGAGAAAAGGGGTACCTGAACTAATGTTCTAAATTTATTACAACTTGCTTTAGTCTGAGAAGGGAAAATTGATCATGGTGATGACTGGTGATAACCAGCCTATTGATGGACTTATTATGCAAACTTCCAGACCTAATGAATCCTGTTTACCTTAGAGCCAGACCAGAAATGCAGACTGAATATTTTACTGTTTTACTCTTTGGAACACAGAACTCATTTTGGCAGTATGATAGTCAATCTGCTGTTAAAATATAGAGCCTGATAACTGAGAATTCAGTTTTCCCCTTAGGAAAAAAGCACTCTTTACAAGTCCCTCTTCAAATATGAGGAGGGTAACCTAAGGGTATTTTGCTGCTGCTCAGAGAATGGGACAGTTATTTAAAAGCAGAAATGTAGATGGATGCTCATCCATCAGAAAACCTTTTCTTGTCTTTTGATTAGAATAGATTTAACAGAATTATAATTTGAAAATTCTCTGTTTATTGTTAATTTCCATTCTAAAATTATGGTATTAACCTAGTAATGTTTATAACTGTTTTAGTTCACTATAAGATGTTAAGAAAAGTTGGATGTTTCCTATGTGTTCTTGAATTTGACATAGTTGAAAAAATTAGAATTTGATACAGTTAAAAATTGTTAAGAAGTACTCTTGGCCAATTGAAAAGGGTATTCCCAATTATGGTGATCCTCCACTCCTTTAATTAGGAGAGACTATAGCTATAGTAATATGAATATTCACAAAGTATTATCTAATTGCAGATGAACTCTCTTGACAGAAGCTTGGTTCAGAGACACAGAGCCCAGAGGTACTTTTCCCCCTTAATCCTTTGTTACAGAGATCGACAGTCAAAGCAGGGTTTGACCCCTTTTCCTCCCAGGCACCTAAGACATGGGCATGTGTGATTGAAATGTATGTAGGTAAAGTGCTCACCTAAGGCAGATGTGATCATCTGTTTTGTTGCAGAAGCACAGACTTTATTAAAATTAATTAAAAGGGAGGAATTGTGGAGGTCCAAAAATGTGAGCCTATTTTCATCTTGTCTGATAGTCTGAGACTTTGGAGGTTGCTCAAAATGGTTGACAAGTGTAGCTACACGTCCAGACTCGGGATATGGTTACTTGGTTCTTTTGATAGTAAGATGGCTCATACAAGTAGATCCATTCCATCCTGACACAAAGTCAGAATATACAAGCGTACATCTGCTTCTTCTTTTGTTATATAAGGTCAGTTGGAGAATGGTTGCCTTCGGAACACTTGATCTAGTGTGGCTTCACTGCCTAAACAACAAAATGCTAATGACTTGATGCCTCAAATTGTTAAAGCAATTAATTGTTCGAGTTGTCCTTTGCATTATGTTAAAGAAGTCTTCTGTTGCCTTCTTCCCCCTTTTATACTGGGGTATAAAACTGTATGAAAATTAAACATGGATAATTTCAGTATTTACTAGAATGTCTTCTTGGTACTATTCTATGGTTTCTGCTTTATTACTTTTCATATATCTTTGCATTCTTTACTTACTTATATTTCTAAACTGCTATGCCCCTACCCCGGCAAGTAGTATTTTGTCAATACTGGTCCCTGACACTTCTATAAATAAACAAAGACCAAAATCAAAAATGCAATAAAAACCATATTGTCACTGAAGGTGCAGTAGACACAGGTGTGGCTGTCCCAAGAATTTCATCAGAATCTTTGTATCCAAATTGGCCTCTTCAGTATGTATGGAAATAATCATTTATTATAGATCAGAATTTTATCTCAGGTATATCAGAGCCTGAGATGGGTTTGGGTGTGTGGGGTCAGAAGGACAGAGTGAAATATTAAAATCATATGTGGCTAACATAGCAACAAATTTGTGGGGACATGATTTGTTACAGCAATGGAATACTCACATTAACATTCCCCCAATCTTACAATCAAATCATAAATTAATTTATGTTTCTGGGAATAATATTATATGAAATTATAAAGAAGAGTCACTGATCATTCAGATTGTACAAGAACAGAGAAAAAAACAGCTGATGATTTTTGAAAGGCACCGAGAGCCTTGCCTCTAAAATGGTTGACAGACAAACCTATATGTGTTAAGCAATGGCCTTAAAAAACAGAGAAACTTCTGGCTTTAGAATAGCTGGTACAGGAACAACTAAATACTCATCATATTGAACAATCAATCAGCCTTTGGAATTCTCCTATATTTGCTGTTAAAAAGAAATATAGAAAATGAAGAATGATAATAGATCCAAGAGCTGTTAATAAGATGGTTCAGCCTATGAGGTATCACCAGTCTGGCATTCCTTTGACTGCTCTATTGCCTAAATAATGGCCTCTTATAGCCATTGATTTAAAAGACTGTTTCTTTCCTATACCTTTGTCTTCACAGTGCCTACTTATAATAGTTCTCAGCTAAGAGATATCAATTGAAGATTCTCCCATAGGGAATGTCAAATAGCCCCACCCTGTGCCAATATTTTGCAAGCCAGCCATTGGAAATGATACTTAAGCAATTTTCTATTTAGTAGTTTGCAATTACATAGATGACATTTTGCTATCAGATTCAAATGTAGATATTTTAGAGAGAATGTTTAAAGAAATAAATAAAACTTTGCCTTGTTGGGGATCACAAATTGCTCCTGAAAAAGTACCAAGAGACAATTCTGTCAGTTACTAAGGCTATAAAATATGTTTAAAAAATTAGACCCCACAACGTACAAATTAGGAGAAAGTGATTGAAGACTTTAAAAACTCCCAAAGATTATTAGGAGTCATTTACCATCTAAAGTACATTATTGGAATAAAACCTAATGAACTGATTAATTAAAAAAAAACTTACACGATGACAAGGACTTAAACAGTCCCAAGGAATTACCAGCTGAAACTGAGATCCTTGGCTTTGATTGGAGAGAATTGAAAAAGCAAAATGAGGATTGTGCGGATCTGGATTTTAACTGCTTTTTGGTTATATTATCCTTTAAACATCCCCCTACAGGAATTTTAATGCACATGGAAGGTATTATCTTAGAATGGATCCTTTTATCCATTCTTTCATTAAGGGACATTTAGGTTGTTTCCAGGTTCTGGCTTTTACAAATAGTGGTGTTATGATCATAGTTGATTAAATGTTCTTGTGGTTTGATTGTGCATTTTTTGGTATATGTCCAAAAGTTGTATTGCTGGGTCTTGAGGTTTACTGATTCCAATTTTCTGAGAATTCACCAAATTGATTTCCACAGTGGTTAGTGTTTTTTTCTTATCTTAGCCATTTTTATCAGTGTAAGATGGTATCTCAGATTTGTTACACAATGGAGTATTATTTAGTGGTAAAAACAATTCTATTTTTAAATATACAGGCAAATAGGTAGAACTAGTAAAAACATCCTGAGTTAGGTAATCCAGAACCAGAAAGACAAATATAGTGTCTACTCACTCATAAGTGAATATGAGACATAAAACAAAGGATAACCAGCTTACATTCTATAACCCCAGAGAAGCTGTAACCCTCTTCCAGAAACAGATGTAGGAAGATGCAGAGATCTACAACTAATCTCTGTGCTGAGTTCCAGGAAAAGAGAGGGATGAGCAATAATATGAACAAAGGAGTCAAGACCATGATGGGGAAACCCACCGAATCAGCAGACCTAAACTAGTAGAAGATCACTGGAATGACAACTGGGGAATCTGAATAGGAATGAACTAGGCCTCTTGAATATAGGTGATAGCAGTGTGGCTTGAGTAAAACATGTAGTCACTGGCAGTGGAACCAGGATCTAACTCTAATGCAAGAAATGACTTTTTGGAACCCTTTCTTTATGGGGATATACTTTACTCTTACAATGCATGGGGGCATGAGCCTGCCTTTAAGAATTGATGGGATAGACTTAGTTGACTTCCCAGGGGAGGTCTTAGCCTCTCTGAGAAATAGGTGAGGGTTGGGTAGGGCAAAGGAGGAGAAGTAGAGGTAGAGGAGGGAAGGAACTGGGATTGGTATATTAACAATAAATAAATGAATAAATAAACATTTTAAAAATTGATCTTTTTATCACATAAACTGTGAAAAAATAAAAAGTATGTGGAAAAGGTCTCTGAGTTAATTCTTAAAGGAAAATTGACACTGTCAATTGGCAGTAATAGTCTCAGCAGAAATTATAGAACTGTTTAGTAATGAAGAAACTGACAAATTATGGGAAGAAAGTGAACCCTGGCAAAGAGTTTGTAGTAATTTTTGGGAGAGATTAGCAACAACTATCACCAAAGCAAGAGAGTTAAATTTATCAAAAGTGTTAACTGGATTTTTCCTCACATTGTGTGGGACACACCAATAACTGGAGCTCCTATAATCTATACTGATGCATATAAATTAGGAAAGGCAAGTTACATATCAGAAACCTTAAGCAAAGTGGATCAAAGCTTTTATAATTTTGTCCAAAAGTCAGAATTATATGCTATTCTCATGGTACTAAGGAATTAAAAAAGACTCTCATCATTGTTGCCTATTTACACTATGCAGAAAGTTATTTTACATATTAAAACTGCTGAATTTAAGCCAGATGATACAGAATTAACTTTATTACTTATACAGTTACAAGATACAATCAGAAATAGGAATCATTCCATATACATGAAGGTGATCCAAGCACTTGGAAAAAACATATTTTTAATCCAGCACTAGGGAGGTGGGAAGAGGAATATAAAGGGGAAGAAACAGGAACTTATTGGAGTAAGGAATCTAAGGACTAATGGAGACATGATCTCATCCTTTCAGTCTAAAGATTTTGTAGTTGTAAAAGTTCTCTCTAGTGGTTAGTTGCTTTGCTTTTCTGATCTTAAAGTTCAAAACTAGTATCTGTCACTAGGTTTTTATTATTCATGCCATACCAATATACATGGCCCAAATGGGCACTGAAATATAAGGCATCCCCTCCACACAAGCTATTCGCCCTCCTCTACCTCTAGGCAACAGTGTGGTAGGCTAAAAAGTACAGTCAGACCTATAAGAATTATACCCAACTTCTCAATAGAAAGCATGAAAGACAGAAGTTCCTGGACAGATTGCTGCAGACATTAAGAGACCAGAGGTGTAAGCCCAGACTACTGTACCCAGTTAAGCTTTCAATCACTATTGATTGAGAAAACAAGATATTCCACGACAAACATAAATTTAAACAATACTTATTCATAAATGCAGTCTTACAGAAAGTACTGGTAGGAATACTTCAACCCAAGGAAGCTAACAGCACCCAAAAACACAGGCAACAGATAACCTCACACTAGGACACTCCAAACAAAGGAAACACACAAACACTACCACCAAAAATAACAGGAATTAACCAAGCACCTGTCATTAATATCTTTTAATATCAATGGGCTCATTTCATCTATAAAAAGACACAGGCTAAGACAATGGAAATGAAAGCATGATTCATCCTTCTGCTGTATACAAGGAACACACCTCAAACTCAAAGACAGACATAAAAGAGTAAAAGATTTTCCAATCAAATTTACCTAAAGAACAAGCAAATATAGCTATCCTATTATCTTATAAAATAGACGTAAATCTAAAATAAATCAAAAGAGATTAAAAGGGACCCTTCATACTCATCACAGGAAAAATCTATCAAGACGAAGTTTCAATCCTAAAGATTTATGCCTCAAATACAAGAGTACCTACATATATAAAACAAACATTACTATAGCTTAAATTGCACATAAAACCCCACACACTACTAGCAGGAGACTTCAACATCAAACTCTCCCCCAAAGGACAGGTAAACCAGACAGAAATTTAACAGTGAAATAAGAGAATTAGCAGAAGAACATTCCACCCAAACACAAAAGAATATATCTTCTTCTTAGCATGTCATAGAACCTTCTCGAAAATTGACCACATTCTTAGTAACAAAGCAAACTTCAACAGATACAAAAAAAGTGGAATAAACTCCTGCATCTTATTTGATCACCATGGTTTAAAGTTAGAATTCAACAACAACACTAATTGCAGAAAACTTACAAACTCATGGAAATAGAACAGTGCTCAATTAACTCATCCCTTGGTCAAGAAAGAAATAAAGAGTGAAATTAAAGACTTCCTAAAATTCAAGGAGAATGAAGGCACAACATCCAAACTTATAAGACACTATGAATACAATGCTAAGAGGAAATTTCATAGCTCTAGGTGCCTACATAAAGAATATGGAGAAATATCACACTAGTGACTTAACAGCACCTCTGAAAGCTCTAGAACAAAAAGAAGCAGATTCACCCAGGAGGAGTAGATATTAGGAAATAAATCAACTAGAGGGTCAAAATAAATCAAATAGAAAAAAGAAAACAATACAAAGAATTAATGAGACAAAGAGTTGTTTCTTCGAGAAAATCAACAAGATAGAAAAACCCATATACAAACTAATTAAAGGATAGTCAGAGGACATCAAAATTAGCAGTCAGAAATGAAAAGGGGGGCACAACAAGAGACACTGAGAAAACCCAGAAAATCATTAGGTCATATTACAAAAACCTGTATTACACAAAATTATAAATAAAATCTAAAAGAAATAGACAATTTTCAGGGTAAATACAAAATACCAAAATTAAATCAAGACCAGGTGACCAATTTAAGTAGACCTATAAACAGTAAGGAAATAGAAGTTGTCATCAAAAGCCTCCCAACCAAGAAAAACCCAGGGTCTGATCGTTTTTGTGCAGAATTCTACCAGAACTTCAAAGAAAAGCTAATAGCTATACTCCTCAAATTGATTCATGTAATAGAATCAGAAGGAACATTGCCAAACTCTTCCTATGAGACTACAGTTACCCTGATATCAAAACAACATAAATGCTCAACCAAGAAAGAGAATTAAAGACCAATCTGCCACATGAATAGTAATGTAAAAGTACTCAATAGAATACTGGCAAATAGAATCCAAGAACACATGAAAAAATATCCACCATGATCAAGTTGGCTTCATTCCAGAGATGAAGGATTGTTCAACATATGAAAATTTATCAATGTAATCTACTATTTAAATAAACTAAAAGAGAAAAACATATGATCATTTCATTAGGTGCTGAAAAAGCACTGACAAATCCAACACCCCTTCATGATAAAGGTCTTGAAGAGATCAGGGATACAAAGAACATATCTAAACATAATAAAAGCAATAAACAGCAAGCTGACAGACAACATGCAATTAAATGGAGAGCAATTCAAAGTGATTCCACTAAAATCAGGAACAAGAGAAGGCTGTTCACTCTCTCAATATCTATTCAACATAGTTCTTGAAGTTCTAGCTAGTGCAATAAGACAACACAAGGAGATCAAGGGAATTCACATTGGAAAGAAGAAGTCAAACTTTAGCTATTCACAGATGATATGATACTGTACATAAGTGAACCCAAGAATTCTACCAGGGAACTCAGTTAATAAACACCTTCAGTAATGTGAAAGGATATAAGACCAACTCAAAAAGGCCAGTGACCCTCCTATACACAAATGATAAAAAAAAAGCTGAGAAAGAAATCAGAGAAACATGACCATTCACAATAGCCACAAATAACATAAAATATTTTGGGGTAACACTAGTTAAACAAGTGAAAGACCCATTTGACAAGAACTTTCAGTCTTTGAAGAAAAGTAATGAAGAAGATGTTACAAAATGGAAAGATCTTTCATGCTCTTGGATAGGATTGGCATAAAGAATGGAAATCCTACCAAAAGCAATCTATAGATTTAATGAAATCTCCATCAAAATCTTAACACAATTCTTCACAGACCCTGAAAGAGCAATACTCAACTTCATACAGAAGAGCAAAATCTAGAATAGCCAAAATAATCCTGAATAATAACAATTGATAAGAAAAGTGGCCACAAATTTAATGGAGAGGAACAAATGAGAAGAATATAGGGACTAAAGGTAATAAAGACATCTCAAAAATAAATAAAAATGGAAGCAAATTGTATTATCTGGAGTAGAAAACATTTACTCATCAAGCAGAAATATTAAAAGCCTACTAATGTGTGGAAAGTCAGTCTACTGATATCACAGTGACTCTACTTAGTAGTTTGAAAGTATTTGATGAGCTTGAATAATCTATTTGAAAGTAAATAAAACAAAACACTCGATCCTTTAACCTAATTAAAATGAGAAATTAAGTTGCAAATTGCAGCTTTTCACTTATTTTTATGGACTTAATAGAGAGTTTGAAAATATGACATATAAAGTCAGAATAATCAAATATGTAAATGACGGAGACAAAATAAGAATGGTATGTTTTCAATAATAAAATAAAGTAACCTTCCTATTTTCTAAATAAAGCCAAAGATTTTCTAGTTTAAGTCTAAATTATTTGAAGACCTAGAAAGAAAAGTAGCTGGGAACATATAGTGCCATAATTGAAGCAAGGGATTGAATTCCCTGGACAAACTGTAAAAAAAAATCACAGATGACTTGGCAATGTGTTGTATGGGTTTTGCTGTAGAAGTTTAAATGTGTTCGGTTACCTTGTGAAGAACAATTCTTTTTTTTATACTTTTTTATTAAAAATTTCCACCTCCTCCCATTTTTCTCCCATCCCCCCCAATTCCCCTCCCCCTCACTCTCCAATCCAGAGATCAATCCGGGTTCC
>LOEQ01009178.1:65738-77678 GCA_001685075.1 Bramus lutescens
CCACCAGCAATGAATGAGTGTTCCCCTTACTCCACATCCTCTCCAGCAAAAGCTATCTTTGGAAGAACAATTCTTGTTGAGGACAAATTGAAGTTAAGACTTGGGGAAGGGTATTTTCCAGCCTCCATGATGTTAGGGAATCCTTCTGCTATGGAGAGACCCACACATTACTTACCACACTTGTGATAGTTATTATTGTATGTTAAGCTCCTTCAAATGTTGGGATACTCTTCATGGTGATCTGCCTTCATATTCTTTTGCATTTCACTTTATACTCTTTGTAAAAGTATAATAATATTTCTTATATTTCTTAAGACTTTAAAATTTGAAAATCAATTATGAAGATGTTAAATGAATGTTATGTTTTGCTTACAGCTGTCTTAAGTGTGACTTAAGTCACGGTACGGCCTTCCAGTATATCTGATGAACTTCCTCATTCTTGCAGCCCTGCTGCCGATTTCTGACTGTCACCAATACATAGAATGTCCTCCTTTGAATAATATCACAAAAGTGAGAAAGCATGTAGGCTATCAAACAAGAAAAAACAATCTCTTAAGAAAACTATATTATTAAAAATATTAGTAAAATTGAGCTGGTAAAATGAGCATATTACAAAGTTACTTGAGTTTAAATGATGGCAAGATTAAAAGTGACAATGAAGTCGTGTACTTTGATGAGTGAGTTTTAAGAGAATCTTATATGGCCTTGTAGAGAAACCTGACATAGGTATAAAATCTTCAGGGTGTCTGTAAACAGCACAGCCTGAAACGATGATCTGAGGGAGACAAGAAGCAATTTGATTTAACAAGTCTCTCAGCCAGTGTTGGTGCAAACTCTGAGAGTCTGACACAGAGGGTTTTTTTAATGGTATATTTAAATACAACACAACTCTGTGAAAAAATTCTTGTTGTTAGTTAGCTCAACCCTACATACACAACAAAGCTGAAGACTTAATTGGAAACTCTTTGTAAAGTACATCAGACATCTTCCACAAAGATTGGTTCTATCAATTAACTGGAAAAAAAAGCTCAAGACAAGGGTCTCAGGGATGATTCTGTGTGATCTCTGGCTACATAGAAACTACAAAGGTCACAAGGCCATTAGAGCCTGTCTGTTCACAGCCTCCTGGGTAGAAAACATAATATACTTCTCTCCCCTTGAAAAAAAATCCTATGTGTTTTACATTCCTGGTTCCCCTAGTGCATATCTGCGCATGCAAGAACTTCTGTGCTTCCTACACCAAGATGATAGAAAATTCTCAGAGGCATGTAGTTTGGCTTTTGACACAAGAGTTGATAGCAGTGTAAGCATAAAATACCTTTTTGTTTGAAATCAAGGTTTCTTACATGTTTTTTAAAGCACAAAGAACAAGGCCACATATTATCTCTGAACTCAGTATATTGAAGAATTTGATTTCTACACAATTAAGAATACAGAAATACGTGTAGAGAATGTGCATGTGTTTTTAGTTGTATAAATCTGTGTATTTATGAATGTATATGTGTACATGTAAGTGTATGAACTGTAACTGGAAGGCAACACAAGTCATAGATGTAAAGTACTGTGAAATAATAAAACTTCATTGAAAAGAAAAAGATGGAGATGACTTAGTGAATATTCTTGTATCCCAGATCTGTAAGTAGGCATTCACAAGTTTCTAATGGAAAACATATCTCAAAGGACTTAACTGGATTGCTGCAAAATTTCTACAGTACTTCCCAATGTCAGGTGAAATTTGAATCTGAAGAAATCATGAACAATTTGGATATCAGCTGCTTTCTTAGGACAATAGTAATACAAAATACAATCTATTGGATCTTTGTAAAAACATGAGAAAATATATTGGTTGTATTAAAAACATATTAATTTTATACATAAATTCAGGGATTTCAGTTGTGAACATTTACCACAGCAGTACTCATGGGCACTCCTAGAATAAAATGACCTATCACCATCTTCACTGTCTCCACAGTGAAACATACTCATAATGCAATGGAACAATTGGACCTTCAGCTATGACTTCATCCTGCTGGGAATTTTTGATCATAGCCCTCTTCATACTTTTTTCTTTTCACTCACACTGGGTATCTTCTTCATGGCCATCTTGGGTAATTCTATCATGGTGCTTCTCATCTACTTGGATGTTCAACTTCACACCCAGATGTACATCCTTCTCAGCCAACTTTCCCTCATGGATCTCATGTTCATCTGTACTACAGTGCCCCAGATGGCCTTCAACTTCCTCTCTGGGAACAAGTCCATCTCCATGGCTGGCTGTGGATGCCAGATATTCTTCTATGTATCTCTGCTTGGAGCCGAGTGTTTTCTATTGGCCACAATGGCCTATGACCGTTATGCGGCTATTTGCCACCCATTACGGTATCCTATTCTCATGAGTCATAAAATCTGTAGTCTCATGGCTGCCTCCTCATGGATTCTTGGTTCCCTTGATGGCATAATAGAAGTTGCAGCAGCATTGTCCTTTTCATACTGTGGTGCCAGAGAAATACCTCACTTTTCTATGATGTTCCAGCCCTGCTCACTTTTCCATGCAGTGATACCTCAATATATGAAATGATATTTTTCTGCTGTGTAATTATGCTTATCTTCCCTGTAACAATCATTATTGCTTCCTACACTCGTGTGATTCTGGCTGNCCCACAGGGCAGGGAACCCTGACTGCTCTTAGGACTGAAGAGGGAGGGGGAGGGGAATGAGGGGAGGAGGAGGGAAAAGGGAGGAAGGGAGGAGGTGGAAATTTTTAATAAAAATAAAGAAATAAAACAAAAATAATTGGAAGGGATTTATAACATCAGAAAACCATGTTTTATAGAAATAAGAGAGCAGCTAGTAGTTGTGAGTAGTTGCGACAGCTTACACAAGACTTGTTCAAGGTCAAGATTTGCAAAATCTTTAGAACAGAATGGGGGATGTGCACAGAAAATCCCACTACTACTTGAGGAGTCAGTTTCCTTTAATAATGTGACCCTTGATACATCTACTATATGTCAGAGCAAGTCCCATTCCTAATATTAATTGGGCAAAACAAACTATACTCAGTGAATAAAAAAGAGAAGAAAATGCAGAGTAGGGTGGGAAAAGGAATGGTAGAGGGGGGGTTATGGGAATAGGTACGGGTTAGAATTTGCTGAAAATACATTTTCTGAAAACCTTAAAGAATTAATTGAAATGTTAAAAAAAACAGGGACTGGAGATATGTCTTAGTGTTTAAAAGCTTGACTGCTCTTCTCCCAGGATGCAGATGGCAGCTCATAATTATCTGTAACTCAAGTCACAGGGGATTGTAGGAAGGCACATTTCTGGGCTCCAAGGACATTAGATCCTTTTGGTATACAGACATACATGCAAGAAAATAACCATATACATAAAATATAAATAACTTATTTTTTAAGTAATAAGAATTAACTATAAGAAAAATGTAGCAATTTTTAGGAACAACAAAATGTTTTGAAATGCAAAATAAGTATAATGGATTATAGTTTTTTTCAATACAATGGTGATTAAGTTGATTGGCAAGTATTTAAATATAAAAGTCTTTATAGATTATTTTGAGTTGATTAGAAATTTAGGACACAATGAAGTCTCAATCATCAGAAATGGTGCTAAACTCACTAATCTGCTAAATAATGAACAAGTAGCTGCTTAAAAAAATGGTACAATGTAGACAAAAATTTGTTCATATGGTTGTAAGAGAGAAAAATAGGGAAAACTAGTATCTTGATTCTACAAAAAACTACAAAATAAGAAAACAAATATATTAAGGAAAATTTAAAAGATACTAGTCTTTTCTTTTTCGTTCTTTTTTTGCCTTTGGATATTTAAGCTAGAGTTTTGAAATATTAATCTCACCCTCAACCACTTAGCTTGACCCACCAATCAGCAAAATTATGCTCTTAAAAATATTTCAAAAGAAATTAGAAAAAAAACTTTTTATGCAGATATTTTATTTTGTACTGCTAACATAATCATGAAACTTAATAAAGAAACTTAAAAGGATTATATAGCTGTGGCCTAATTATATGCTCCTAACATAGTGTATCACTGACAACATTGCTTAAATGTTCCTAGCCTGAAGTGTGAATTGTGAAGTCTGATAATTCCAAAATAAGTCTGTGGAGCACTGACTTCTTAAAATAGAGTGTACACCCCTAGAGGTAAAGTAAGGATAATCAATATTCTCTCAAGCCATATTTAATTTAAAATGCCCATAAATGTAAGTAATGTTGAAAATACATTAAAATGTAATTTTATTTAGTATTCTGTATTCTTATAGATATTACAAGCATTCAATATTAGTGAGTGCAAAATTATGTTTGAAGTGAATAATTACTGAAGTTTACACAGCTAAAGTAATATGTAGTCAAAATTTAAAATGTGTAGTTAGTGTTTCATATTTTTATTTTTAATTAAAAAATTATATTTATCTTATCTTTCTTTCTTGGGCATCCCATGTAGCTCATTTTATATAGATAGTTATCTTTTTGTCATTAGTATTTGACATATAGTATATATTATATTTTATATATTTTCCACATATTTACATGGCCAAATACACAATACAATCGGTTGAATCCAAATAAAATAAAATAAAATATTTAGTTATGGTCTATTATTGCCTGGTTAGACTCTTTATAAAGAGAGACACTTTTACAAATTATAAAATGATAAAAAACATTGGTTTGAACACACTTTCATGATTACCCTCTATGTTAACACATTTGAATTAATATAGTTCTAAAATTGGTATCTGAATGAATCTGCTTATCTGGTATTAGATTCATTTTAGTAAGTTAATAAATTAATTGAATTTAGTAATTTCAATTGAATAATATTCTACAATTTTTAAATAGAACTTTTTTGTCAGAATGTGACATGGTAATCTCAATAAAAAAATGTAATATAAAGATAATGAAATTCTCTGGACTCAGAAATCTTTGCATAATGTTAGTAATTATGAAATGTTGATAGGTTGATTGATACTACATGTGTGTTTGGACTTCTTCCTGAAACTTGACTGCAAGGCTTTTGATGTTTGTTTTGATGGAATCTTCTATGTCTCTTTGCTAAATATAAATATATTGAGTTAAAAATTAGATGAGGCCAGGAATATTTGTGTGTGCACATGTGTAATCTCAACACTTTAGAAGTTAAGGCAAGAGAATCATGAGTTCAAATCAGACTTGGATATAGAATAAACTGTGTGTGCCCACATATCTTTGTGTGCTTGCACATGTGCATGTGCGTGTGTGTGTGTATGAAAGAGAGAGAATCTCAAAAATAAGTTTTAATCTCCTATATCACCAAATAAAATAGCTGATCCCCAAAGAAACAATTTTCTTATGCTTGCATAACTCTTTGTGATTATTTAGCTTAGGAGGAAATATTGGTCATGTCGTTGACATATTATTACCTTTACTATATATTGTCTCCACAGTGAGCACACTTATGACGCAATGGAACAATTGGACCTTCAACTCTGATTTTATCTTGTTGGGTATTTTTGATCACAGCCCTCTTCATACTTTTTTCTTTTCCCTTATCCTGGGAATCTTCTTCCTGGCCTTCATGGGGAATTCTACTATGGTGCTTCTCATCTACCTGGATGCCCAACTCCACACTCCCATGTACATCCTTCTCAGCCAACTTTCTCTCATGGATCTTATGCTCATTTGTACCACAGTGCCACAGATGGCCTTCAACTTCCTCTCTGGGAACAAGTCCATCTCCATGGCCGGCTGCGGATGCCAGATATTCTTCTATGTATCTCTGCTTGGAGCCGAATGTTTTCTATTGGCCACAATGGCCTATGACCGTTATGCGGCTATTTGCCACCCATTACGGTATCCTATTCTCATGAGTCATAAAATCTGTAGTCTCATGGCTGCCTCCTCATGGATTCTTGGTTCCCTTGATGGCATAATAGAAGTTGCAGCAGCATTGTCCTTTTCATACTGTGGTGCCAGAGAAATACCTCACTTTTCTATGATGTTCCAGCCCTGCTCACTTTTCCATGCAGTGATACCTCAATATATGAAATGATATTTTTCTGCTGTGTAATTATGCTTATCTTCCCTGTAACAATCATTATTGCTTCCTACACTCGTGTGATTCTGGCTGTCATTCGAATGTCCTCTTCTGAGAGTCGCAACAAGGCTTTTGCAACCTGTTCCTCTCACCTTGTGGTGGTGGGAATGTACTATGGGGCAGCCATGTTCATTTACATGAGACCCTCTTCTGGTCGTTCTCCTAATCAGGACAAAATGTTGTCAACTTTCTATACCATCCTTACTCCTTTGTTGAATCCCCTCATTTACAGTCTCTGCAACAGAGAAGTGGCAAGAGCATTCTTAAAAGTATAACGGATGAACAAGTTTGCAGTGTGAGTTAGTTGGTTATTATGCTCTATTTTCAGCTGTATTTTAGGTAGTTGGGCTTAAAAATTAAAAAAGGAATACTATGAGTTCAAGTCCAGCATGATGAACATATTGAGTTCAAGACTTACCTAGGTAAGACAGCAATGTCATATCTCCAAAAGCATATTTCATGTGCAAATTGGTATGATAAAGCAATACATTACAATAGCTTATTTTTTCACCATTGTAGATTTATGGTAACCACACAAAGTTAAATTCATGAAATAAGTTGACTTTTTTATTTTTTAAATATGTCAGTTATTTTTGTAGCCAGGCCATATATTTTTGTCAGTAATAACATCTAACATACAATAAATATTTTTCCCTCACAGTGCTTGCTCATACAAAAAGCTTTGACAGTTTCTTCTATTGAGTTCAGCCTACTTTAAACTTACAATATTGCTAAAAGGAAGGTACTAGTTTTCTACTAATTCTTATATGTGTATTCAGATCTAATACTGAAGATAAATGCAAGCAACAATCAACTTACAACAGGGACACAACATATTAAGAGTTAAGCATACCATGTACACTTGTAATAAAAATATTTCTCTAAAATAATGTAGAATGAGGAGCAGGCATTAATATTATACAGAGAAGAGTGAATTTTAAAAGAGAAGTCTATGTTTTCTAAAGTCTGCATATTTCTTAAATGTCATGGCACATGTGACAGTAGTGTTTTATCAAAGTAAATGTAATTAAAGAGGTTCTTATGTTTCTATTAGGAAAAAAACTGTCAGAAATTAACATGAATATAATTAACTTATATTTTATTAAAAATTGTGTGACAGTGTTTGGTGGTGTCCATTGTAGTCGGAGGAGGATGAAATGTAGACATTGGCTAAGGGTGAAGGCTTATCCAAAGCTCAAAGTTGTTTATATACACATGATTCTTGAAATAACTAAATTTCTTTGCATCTAAATGACTCTTGGGATTATGTTTCTTGAACATGGCATGTGAACTTGCCCTCAGGTAATGCTTTGGTCTTCATTTAAATCCGGACAATTATCTAGATCAAGCCTGGATGAGATGACATCTATATTTGGATCAGTTGAGGTAAATTAAATTTTTATCTGCATTTCCTTCCAAAACTCACTTTGTTCTGTTTTGTGTGATGTTGAATTATGTAAGCAGTACTAGCAAGTGTATATCATGGGATTCACTGATCTTCCTTTCAGACTGACAAGGTATCTTATAGAACCACATCCAAAAAGACTTAAAAATACAAGAGCTTAAAACTTAAACTGGCATAAATGTGATGAAATTTTGTAAAGTCCAAATGACTGACTCAATTCAGTCATCAAAACATCTTTTAAAGTCCTGTTTTCAGTTTTAATGGACTGAAGTATAATTTGGAGAATGATTAAACATTTCTAATTTCTCCAAAACTTTTAGATTAGCTTTAAAAAAATAACCTTCAATGTTCATAGAGTAACTTTCACCACTTGGGGTTCCAAGGCAGTAGGCCTCCTCATGAGATCATGGCAAATAGATGAGCCTGTGCTCTATAGTAAGTTTCAGTCCAGCTTGGGATACAAAAGAAGATCCTGTCTCAAATCTAACAAAAATAGATACCCAAGCCACCCCGCAAGGTATGTGTGCACATCATTTACTTGCTTCTCAAATAGCGCCGCTTCACCTCCTATCATCCCTAGTCCCCTTCACTTGACACCTGAGGATTGGTGATCAAAGTAAGTTGTATATGCTTCTCTCAAGTACCATCATCACCTTCCTGAGCCTCCATGAGCTCAAGCTCCTCATCTGAGGATCTGCATCTTGAGCCATTTTGTATCTATGGGGTAGTACTACCCCATCCTGTGCAGTCCCAGTCCCCACCACTGAAGGATCTGTGGGCTGAGCCATTTGCACAACTCACAAATAGCACTGTTCCTGAGCCCTTGGTTTACTCTAAGTGAGCTGTCCTCTGTCTCTATTCAGTAAACTCAATGGAAGACTCTATGCTGAATGCCTGTGATTCTTACTGATAACAACTACCTCCAGCTCTCTGCCAATTCAACCTTGGCTTGTGGGGAATTATATTGAGAAGTTATTAGCTGTACAGAGCATTCCACCATGTGGTCAGAAGTGAAACTTACATGTAGCCGAGCTAGAATCCTTTCTGATAAGACAATAGTGCATCACTGCTGTATGGACCCAAGACTGAAATAAAGCACTATCCAGCCAATCCAAAACATTCCAAGTTGTGGTAAGAGCAAATAGAGGTTTGAATGGTTATTTAGCAAAGGTTGGAAAGTTGTGCATACCAAAATGTACAACCAGCCACTTAATTCTGGATGAATTCCCTTTCCAACACTATACAAAAATTTTGCATGGCTTTTCCAAGAATTACTACTCACATAGTAATGTTCTTTAAGGAAAGCTATTTAGAAGACATAGAGACAATAAACTTGAAATAACAATTTGCCAATGTGTTCGAAGAATGCAAAATATACAAACAGATGTAATAATGAAGACTTGAAAAGGTAAACAAACAACTGAATGAAATAAGAAAGAAATTTAAGGATATGAAAATTTCTAAGGCTTACAGAACCCTATCAGGCATTATCTATTTTTATTCTCCAACGACGAGCAATGCCAAAACGGTTCCTCGTGTACATAGTACTTCAACAGTATTGTCTGAGAGGTGTGCTAGGACACTGCTCAGTCTACTCAAGACTGCAGAGGGATAGTAGTATCTTCGATGTAAGGCGCTTCTGAGATTGCATCCCAATCTATAAACATAAACCTACTCCTGATGATTAAACGTGCTATTTTCTAGAATAGATGATGTGTTTGGCCATAAACAATTTCTACACAGTGTGAGAGAAGAGGTTCCTTCAACTCTTATTATCAGGTGAGTTGTTTTCTACTCTCACACAATGTTGGCTTCCGGACAGGGCTGGATATTGTGCATAGTATATTATCAAACAGGAATCTAATTAAATTTGTATCCAGAATGCTTTTATTTATTTAATTTTTAATTTTTTAAAAAAGAAAACAAACTATCTTTTTTAATTATTCATACCAATCCAAGTTTCCCATCCCTCAACTCTTCCCGTTCCTTTCTCTTACTCCCCACCCCCACACTCCCCATCCAGTCCTCAGAGAGACACACTGCTTTGGGCAAGGTCCAAGACCCTCCCTGTTATAGCTAGGCTGATCAGGGTAACCATCCAAAGACAATGGATTCCTAAAAAGCTAGCACAAGTGGTAGGAACAAATCTTGGTGCCACTGGGAGTGGCCCTTCAGTCTGCCCCATGCAACTGTCAGCCACATTCAGAGGGACTAGTTTGGACCTATGCTTGTACCTTCCCTGTCTGGTTGGAGTTGGTGAGCTCCCATTAGCTCAGGTAGACTGTTTTAGTGGGTATACCCATGAGGGTCTTGACTTCTTTGCTCATATTCTCACTCTTCCCTCTCTTCAACTGGACTTTGGCAACTCAGTCCAGTGCTGTGATGCAGGTCTCTACCTCTATTTCCATCAGTTGCTGAATGAAGATTCTATGGTGATATTGAAGATATTCGCCAGTCTGACTACAGGGCAAGGCCAGTTCTGGCACTCTCTCCTCTACTTCTTAGGGTCTTAGCTGGGGGTCATCCTTCTGGATTCCTGGGAATTTATCTAGTGTCAGGTTCTTTGCTAACCCCATAATGGTCCCCTCAATCAAGATATCTCTTTCTTTGCTCACATCTCTGTCCTTCCTCCATCTCTACTATCCCATTCCCTCAATTTCTCCTTGCCCATACCCTCCTCTCCTTCTCTTCCCCTTCTTCCCTCCCTCCTCCCCCGACTCCTATGTTTTCAATTTTGTCACATGATCTTGTCTATTTTGACATTCCAGGTAGATCTACATACATTTTTCTTAGGGTTCTCCTAGTATTAGTGTGTGGGATTTGATATGTGATTTAAGCTTCAGTAATGCTCCTTTTACATATGTGGGTGTTCTTGTATTAGGGGCATAGATGTTCAGGACTGAGACTTCATCTTGATGAATTGTTTCTGTTATGAGCATAAAATGTCCTTCTCCATCTCTCCTGATTGATTCTAGTCTGAAGTCTATTTTGTTAGATATTAGGATAGTTACACTGCTTGTTTCTTAGGTGCATTTGGTTGGAAAACCTTTTCCCAGCCCTTTCTTTGCTCTGAGGTAATTTCTGTCTTTGAGGTTGAGTGGTTTTCTTCTATACAGAAAAAGGCTGTATCCTGTTTCTGCATCTATTCTCTTAGCCTGTGTCTTTTTATAGTTGATTGAGTCCATTGATATTAAGAGATATTAATGACAATTGGTTGTTAATTTAAGTTATATTTTTGTATCAGTGGTGGTATCATTCCTTTATTTTGGATTTGCTGGTTTAAGGTTGTCTGTTGCCTGTATTTTTGTGTGTTCAGTTAGCTACCTTGGGTTGGAATTTTTCTTCTAGTACTTTTTTGTTGGGCTGGGTTTTTGGATAGGTATTGTTTAAACTGTTTTTGTCATGGAACATCTTTTTTTCTCTATCAGTGGTGATTGAAAGACTTGCTGGGTCTCTGATCTTGCATCTGTGGTCTGTCCCTTAGTATCTGCAGCACATCTGTCCAGGACCTTCTGGCGTTTATGGTTTCCATTGAGAAGTTGGGTGTAATTCTTATAGGTATACCTTTGTATCTTACTTTTCCTTTGCAGATATTAATATTCTTTATTTATTCCATATGTTTTGCATTTTGATTATTGTATGGAAAGGGGACTTATTTTGGTCCATTCTATTTGATATTCTGTAAGCTTCTTGTACCTTCATAGGTATATCCTTCTTTAGATTTGGAATGCTTTCTTCTATGATTTTGAATATATTTTCTTTGCCTTTGAGCTGGAGTTCTTCTCCTTCTTCTATCCCTATTATTTTTAAGTTTGATCTTTTCATGGTGTCTCAGATTTCCTGGATGTTTTGTGTTAAGGATTTGTTGGATTTACTGCTTTCTTTGACCAATGAATCTATTTCCTCTATAATATCTTAAACATTCTGGTTCTTGTATTCTGATGACTATAGTTGACTCTATTTCCTGTTCATTTTCCAAGATTTTACACAGCCAGAATTTCCTCAGTTGGTGTTTTCTTTATTGCCTCTACTTCAGTCTTCATGTCTTGAACTGTTTGTTTCAAGTTTGATTGTTTTCCTTGGGTTTCTTTGTGGAATTTATTGATTTCTTCCATTTTTTTGTTTGTTCTTTCCTTCATTTTTTAAACACTGTTCTGAGTTGTATTTATCATAACTGTGGGGAAGCGTTTTCCAGAACATAGACGTTCTTGGTTAAGCCATTTTATATGATCACATTAAGCTCTAGAATAACAAACAAAATCTTCAAAATAAAATGTGGAGGGTGAAAATCAAGACAAGGCGGTGTGGAAGAATGTGGCTGCTGAAAACAACCAGTTTCAGGGAGTTGAGAAACTATGATCCAACACACTTTTTTTTTCATTTAAACACTGCCTGGCCCATTATATCTAGTCTCTTCTTGGCTAACTCTC
>LOEQ01009178.1:78250-91684 GCA_001685075.1 Bramus lutescens
GAAAGATATGAAGAATGCCTATCTAACTGAAATATAGCTCTATATATCTAGAAAATATAGCATGACTACAAGCTTGACTATTATCAATCATCCATTAACAATCTATATTTCCTAATTATGCATTATATTTTTATTATTAATTTATTATTATCATTATTAAAAATTTTCTACCTTCTGCCCCCCTCCCAATTCCCTCCCCTTCTATTTCCAGTCCAAAGAGCAGTCAGGGTTCCTTTCTTTTTAAAGGTCTCCATAATCTTTATAAAAATATATTTAAAATCATTTTCTTCTGATTTTTCTTGTTTAGGATAATCAAGTGTTCCTGTTGTGTAACCACTGGGTTCTGGTATTACCATGTTGCTTTTTAGGTTGTTGAATGAAATCTTACATTGGTGCCTACCCATCACTTCCTTCAGTTGATGCTGGCAGTGCCTTGGTGTTTTGGTCCAATCCTTGCAGTCTCTGTCTGAGTCTTTGAGAATTGTTCTTGGCCTGCTCTTTACTGACAATGTCAGTGTCTCAGGGAGCAACTGATGTTTCTCTTAACCTGTTTTCTTGGTCTTCTCTCCTGGTTTGCTCTCTTGGTACTATGCAGTCACAGCTTGTGCTTTAGAGTTCCTCTCTTGGTCTTCTATCTCAGTCTACTGAGCAAGAAATTTTCTTCCTACTAGCTGGCTAGATAAGGTAAGGCTGGTGGTGGAGAAGTCTGGGGTCTTGCCCTACTATGGAGGGCCTAGATAGTGGGGTGTCCTGCTGAATGGTGGTCACTCACCTCTTGGTCTTCTCAGTAGTGTATCAAGCTGTTTCTCAGAGTTCCACTGAGGTGGCAGGAAAATAGGTGAGTTGGTGGCAGGATGTGGATTGTAGCTCATGAGGATCCTGTGGATGGGGGTGGATATTGGGGGAAGCCTACCTGCAGGAAACTCTCCTACTGGTTGGCTAGAGAAACTGAGGCAGTTGGGGGAGGGTCCCAGAGTTTTATTCCACTATGGAGGTCCTAGAGAATGGGGTGTCCTCCAGGTGGCTTATAACTCACCTCTTGGTCCTCTCTGTACTGTAGCAAGCTGTGTTTTCAAATTCAGAATGTTTAAATGGCTTTGAACATTTAGATATGTTTTCTAGTGAAGCAGTAGTCAAAACTTTAGTCACAAATCTTTGGCCATTTTTATTCATTAATTTATTTTTTCGATTTATCATATATAATTTCACTTAACCAACCTGTACATCTCATATGAAGTTCAAAATCACTTTTTAGTGATTAAAAACAATCCCTTTTATTCTTTCAAAGCACTTAGATAAGTTTAAAGCTAATCTTCTGGGGAATGTCCTTTGACCAGTGGATTTTGAGGGGCTGGACCAGTTTAGAAGTGGCCTTGAGTACCCAAAATTTGCGTGATCACTCTCTCTGTCTCTCTCCACTCACATCTGGTTACTGGACTCCATTTCTGTTCCCCATTCGTACAGAGGACTGTGACCTGTGAGTCTCCCCTTTAAATAAAGAAACCCTTGTTATATCCAATTCATAGCTAGTGTGGGATTACTTTGCGTTCTCCTTCATCTGGCCACCCAAAGTGGAAATGTGTCTATGCTTACCAGGACCACCCACCCCCGCCATAATGCTCGGTTCACCATCCCAGGCACATTTCTCACCAGCAGTCTGCCTGCTGCTGCCTTTTCAGGCAGCCCCTAGTACCCCAATTTTCCCCACCACGGCATGCTGTTTTTGTTTTTGTTTTGTTTTGTTTTTCCACAAGGATTCCTGTGATGTCACATCCATCTGCCTGTAACAACTTTGGGTTCATTGATATTCTGGCCACACAAAAAAGTCTCTCTGTGTATGGAATCTCTTTAATCACTCTTAATAATTGCACAAATTTAATTTGTCAAACAAAGCATATTTGTCAGTATATCAATATGCACGCCGGTTATGTCTCTGTTGCTGGTCTCATTTCTCCACTGCCAGTCACATCACTCCACCTCGCATATGCAACAGCGACCCCTGCTGGTCAATAACGATTATTACATTTGCAACAATTTAAGGAAATTTGCTAACAAGGGTAAGTTATTAAATTTGAAAGTTATATTATTGCAAATAATAGTACCATTCAGGAATTGAATAACCATTTCCCCACAATGTGTATGGTATTCTCCAATGCTTATGTGATTTTTCTTATACATCCATTTATTTGATTTGGGGAATTAGCTTTGTTTTTCATATTATATCCTTAAAAATGGTTTGATAACAGAGCCAAGAATTAGTTACTTACAGACTAATAATGAACAAATAGCTGATAGTATTAATACCATTGAAAATCAAAAATGAATTGAAAATATTAATACAATTGAAAAGAATAACGTTAATTTGACAGACAAAATTCAATCCAGGTCAAACGGTGTTGAAAATTTATCTGAAAAATTTCATACTATTGAATTTATCAACTTAAATCTGTTAAAAAATTATGATAGGTTAACAGATAGGATATCTCCACAGGAAGGTAATATTCATGACATCCAAATAATGACCATAGAAGAGATGCTATCTTTACCGGAAAAGTTTTACACCTAGAAATCCAATCCCCTATTGGTCTGCCAGGTCTTCTAGCACAAGGTAATGCAGAAATTGTTCAATTACTGATTGGAAATATGGTGAAGGCCTCAGAATTTTATACAAAACTTGCTATCAATAGCAGAAGTTTATAGAGTTTTCTATTACATGGCAACAAGCTAATGAAATTACAAGGAGCTGTTCTGCGTGCTCTTTCTATAACCACACAGGGAATAACCCAAATGATACTGAAATTAAATCTGACAGATGAATGTATCTAATTTACAGAATTAGGAAAATTAAAATATTTGCACCACACCATTTACACTTATTAATTTTTTCAATGTGCAACCAATTTGGGCTGATTCCATAATTACACATGGGTGTACCTGCACAAATAAAGATAGATATGTCTCTAAGAAAATGAAACACTTTTTTCTTATTATAATATAAAGCATATTACAGGTATACCAAATAGTCCAACAGGCCAGTCAGTTATAGAAAGATCAAATCAGCCTATAAAGGATATGTTATACAAACAGAAAGGGATGGAAAATACCCCCAGAAATAGATTGCATAATGTTTTATGAATCTTGTATTTTCTTAATGCTAATGAGAAAGAAACAATGGTAGTAGCGAGATATTGGATAATAGAAAAAAAACCTTCTGAATTAAATCAGCTGGCATATTTCAAGCATGTGCTGACCTCAGAATGGGAAACAGATGTTCTACATTGAGGAAGGGGTTTTGCTCGGGTTTCCACAGGAGAAGAAAAGCTATGGATACCATCAAAATTAATAAAAATTTGGTTTAAAAAGGAGAAATCTCTTGAGAAAGATATGACAGCTCATCCACAGAGGTGACAATCATGCAGGTGGTTAGAAAACTCATAAGGATTGGGCAGGGTTCTGTTCTTGCCTTTGCAGGAAAATAGTTATCTTCGAAAAGTCAAGAAACTCTGGAAATCTAGATGCCTAAAGAGGAAATAATAGCTATCCAGAAAGGGTTACTGAGCAAAGAGGAATACAACTTATGAGGACAGGTCATCTGCAGGGTAAAATCTCTGAGCATATATATTTTTCTTTACTACCTAGTAGAATAATAGACTCACTTAAAAATCTAAGCTGGCTTAGGAGTTAGCAATGGCTATCACTCTCTATATCCAAGCATGTTCTTAAAAGAAAAAAAATCAGATATTCTGTCTTTTGTCAGGAGCCATCTGGTACGGGACAGAAAGAAGTAAGGATTTAGGAAAAATCTTATTTTTCTCCATATCTATTTTTGTCAATATCATACCTTTCATTAAATATATATCTGTATGAATAATATTTAAGTTTTCTACAATGAACAATATATTTTTCTGCAGTAATCTTTGAAATTTCCAGGAAGAAGATGGGGCCCCACAACAATGACTCCACTGCATTGATATGATGTCATGATGCTGATAGTGCTACTTTAAGACCAATTTTTGGTACCAGCTGCTCAAGATGATTCCAACTTATGTTGCTGAAATGATGCACCTTCTTGCAAACTTCTGGCCAGAACTCCAAATTAGAACTTCAGAAAAACCCTATCAACTACTCAGAGACTATCTGCAATTACACCAGACAATAATCTTGAAACTTAACCATCATTTCAGTTTTACAGCATCATAGAAAGAACATAGCCCCCGTTACAGCTAGAATTCTAGATGATGACAGCCCTTCTCCCAACAAAGTTAGTCCTCAGAATTTGTGTCATCAATTAGGGGTTGATGATAACGGGCAAAGATTGGAAATTGGGTGGAAGTTTTGTAGGCTCAGGGATCTCACAAAAAAAAGAAACTGAATGGGATAACAGGTAGATTAGTCTGAAGTTGCTAATACCCATAATAATAGTGAGTAATATATTTTGTATATTAATGCAACTTTAAGATATAACAATCATATTACTAAATATTTTTACCTTTAATCAAAATACTTCTACATTGTTTACATTTTGATGTCATTGTCCTTATTTGCTGCACAGATGTATAAAGATTGTTTAATATTCTAATAAGACATATTAGTCTAGGATATATAGGTATTAAGAAATATAGGTCAATAGTCATTCATGTTTGCCACACTAATAGGTAAACTAATCAGGTTCTTTAGATACATAGAGATTGAATTTTGCATAGATAGGTAATATTCAACCATTTCAAAGAACTGAAGAATATGGAATTTAAATAATTTATGGTTCTGTTGACTTGAGACACAATTACTCCTAGCAGCACTGATCTATTCCAAAAAGAATGTTGAACACTGAAGATACTCCATTTGGATTTTTTTTTCAGAACTGGCCTTAGGGCAAAGAACTACCCATACCTTTACCACTGACCAAATGCCTAGTGTCTGGGACTGGACAATAAGATACAAGAAATAAACTGCCAAACCTTGTCAAGACAGGATAAGATGGTTTTCAAAATTTTCCTGCCTCTGAAAATGGTCTGTCAGTTACTATAGGCCTTAGCCGAAGTTGGTTGTTCCAATGTTGCAAATGAGACTTTGGGTGATTTCCCAGTTAATTAGTTGTCTCTGTCATTTACAACACATTTTGTAAGCTGCTTGATTGCACTTCCTGCCTACTCAAGTAATAATATCTCCCTTCTCAGGTCTTTGATGTGGTTGAAGACTAGATAGTTGTAGTTACTTTCCTCTTTTGATTTAGCCTAGTCATTTCTAGTATAAGTCTTAGATCCCTTAGAATAGAATAATTATTGAAACGTTGAGCATATGTTTCTTGCTTAATATTGTTTGTGATGGTTGTAATTCTAATTTTTATACTTGATATCTATTCTTATTCTATATAGTTTTGTATTGATTTTGGACTCTCTTATTTAGAGACAAAATGGGAAGTGCTGGGGAACCTCCTTTATCTAATGGCCTTGAGTGACTGGATCAGGTTGGCCATGGCTTTGGGTACCAAAATGATGCATGGTCACTCCCTCTCTCTCCTCTTACACTTGGATGCTGGATTCAATTCCTGTTCCCCGTTCATACAGAGGACTGTGAGTCTCCCCTTTAAATAAAACCCCTTTATTTTACCCAATCCAGGGCTAGTGTGGTATTACATTATGTGCATTCTCCTTCGGATACTTAAGATTATTTTACTAAAATCTAGACAAATACTTATAAATCAGAATGAGTAAATAAGAAAAAGTTATTGAATGTATGTCAGACTGAGAAATATAGTGTTGATTTGGTAAGATTAGTTAATAGTTATTTGTTAAATGAATGAAAACATACTCCTAAGGATAATGAGGCCACCAGAGGGTGCTCTTATCCAACTCAAAAGTCTTAAGAGATGTCAAATTAATTAGTACCTACACATTGCTCACTGGCCCATTACAATCTCAGTGCAACTGCTTCTTCCCATGGGGTAAACCCTTTGCACAGATGATGGGTCTGTCTGATAATAAACATATTCTCAGAGCAGTGTACTGCGTAGCAGTAGGTGAGTTGTAATAGCTCATGTTTACATGATTCACCACAGAAAGAATTCATAAAGAAGAGAACATCTGGATGTGAGAAAATAAGAATTATATCCTTCATAAAAATGAGACTTCTGATGTTTGAACAATGATCAAGTGTACAATGAACTAGCCTCATTGATACCTTGGCCATGTTGACTATGTGCCTTATAACCAGCAGGGGGCACTATGAGACAGTCTGTGTTAATAAACTCAAGGACCGTTTACTCGAAGCAACCTTGGCTTAGGAGAGTCACCATTTGCTCACTGATTAGAAATCATTTGCTGCATCTTCTGCAACATGGAAGGCTCCCTTATTCACACCTTCCCTTTGCTCAGCAGGCACTTCTTCCTGAAGGGTCCCCACGCATAAACAAACCTCCATTCTCCTAAGTGAATGTGAGCTGAGTATCAGCAGTAAGTTTGAGGGAGGACCAGAGGCAATCATGGATGAAAACACATTTGCAGGAAAGGCTCTGTGTCTAGCATTAGGAAGGGATATAATGAGATCTGAAGTAGTTTTTCCCCATGGTAAGGGTCAGGAATTGTGTCCTTTATGCTGTGGACTATGCCTTTTCTCCTGTTCTTCCTTCAAGTCATAGATAGAAATGTGCATCACCAGGTCTCAATTCCTACTCAGCCCTGTCCATTTGGGTTTGCAATCCATGGGAAGATCTACTCTGGTCACTACTGCATTTATTCTCATAATGCTTGCAGATTCCCTTTGCCAAGCTGTTCGGACTCAACTGCTCTCACTATGCATCCTCTGGTGCATCTGCTCCACTCACCTGCAGCCAGAACAGTGACTTCAGTGGGGAAACTCTGCTTCTCTGCTTCCGGAAGAATACATGGAGATGTCCTCCAAATCTCATGACTTTCCATGCAGACTCTATGGTCTCTAGTCAATCTTTGGCTCCAAAGTGTCCTCAGAATATACAAGGATGTTTCCTATTCCTGGAATACAGTCTGGGGATTATTACTTTGCTTTATGTCATGCTAATATGGTAAGTTTTAATTTTATTTAGTGGAAAAAGTAAGAAAAAAAAGTCTTAGGTTTACAAACCACCGGGTACTGATTAACTTGTAAGAGGAATATATATTAGTGTAAAATATATAGTAGTGTAAAAAGCCTAAAAGTAAGGAAAATAAAATTATTTTCTTATAACAAAAGATACAATATAGAGATTCCTAAGAAGGCATGAAGAGATGTGATCCTTGAGTACAAGGTCACACATCACTTTGTATGAAGCCATTAACTAGACTGTCTATTGTTGCTACCACTATTACATAGAAAACTAGAAACAGGATCAGGGCCTATCTGTGTGTCCACACCAAAGTCACATCTAATACTCAAAATCATGGCTGTTCTGAAATTTGTCTTCTTCATCTCTGTTGTTCATATATAGTCCAATTCTTTTCAAATTCTCAATAAGCCAATTTCCTTCTCATTTTAATTTTGAGTTTTCCACACTATGTCTAAGATTTTATTCCTCAGTAAAGGTGATCTGGCCTTTTAGGAAGAGCCCCTTGTGGAATTTCCTGGGAACAGTCAGAGCTTTTCTGTGTGCAGTGTCTACTCCCAGATCCAATATCAAACCTCCAGACTCCAAATTCAAACAAGGTCTTAGTAACAGACCGTATACCACACATTGTACCAAAAGCAGAAGCCAAGAGATTTGCATTATTTTTCCAATTTTATATCCATATGTCTTTTTATGAAATATCCCATATTTTTTAAAGCATAGGATTGATGTTATTATCATTACAAAAATTACAATGTTCTCAATTAGGAAAAATCTGTAACAAAACTTGGGCTACCAAGTCTTGGGTAATATTGTGCAAAAGAAGGCAGAAAAAAGGCATCATAAGAACCAGAGGATAACATTGCTATATAAAGGGATCCTGAAGCTCCTTCCCTAACAAAGGAACTATTGAGATTGACAGGCCTTGCAAACAAGGTAGAAGAAAAGAAAGTTCAATTAAGAGAAAGAAACGAAAATCTAAGAAGAAATCTTGTAATAAAACATCCAGTAAGTCTGGGACACTACAAAAAGACAAAAATTTATAAATAATAGGTATAAAGAAGATGAAGTCCGGTTAAAGGTACAAAAAGTATTCTTAACTACATCATGGGGGGGGGAAGACCTTTTCATTAATCTAAAGAAAGTGATGTCTTTTGAGGCACAAGAGGCACAGAGAACATCAAATAAATAGGGCCAGGAAGGAAAGCCACTGCCAGATATAACCAAGGATGTTAAAAGCTGAAAGGGAAAAAGACAAATCACATATGAAGGCAGACCCATTAGACAACACTCAACTTATTTTTTGTATTTTTTACTAAGCCTTAATTTTAATCAATTAGCACATAGACATTCAGCATTTATGGGATTAGTAAAGGTACAATGCTGGTTACATTTAAAAATGAGTTGGACCTACAACTATTACTTACATTGTAAATAATAGCATAATAAAAGTATGTAGATGAGATATAATCAAGAAGAAATCTGAAGTGAGCATGGCATTGAAGGGAAATGAAGTGATGCCAAAACCTAAATGAATATACTTTAGGGTGTGTGTACATGTATCGTGTGTATTTTGTGTGTCTTTGTGTGTATATATGCACATACATGTGTGGGTGGAGTGGTATGAGCTCATATATATGCCAGTGGGGACCATATGGTGGCAAAATATGTCTTCCCCTATCATTTTTCACCTATTTTTATTATTTTTTTATTTAAAGCAATTTTTAAAACTTAAATATATTTGATCCCATTCTTCCCCTCTCTCAAGTCATTCAAAATCCTCTTCTCCTCCCTATCCAAACAACACAAAGTTCTTTCTCAAAAAGTACACAAACCTAATTCAACAAGTCCCCTCCTCACAAGCAAGAAATACATAATAAAACCGCACTCAAAAAGAAAAAACAAATGAAACACAAAACTGTATTCAAATAAAGCATACAAAAGCCATGCAATTCATTATATGTTGATCAGCTATCTCTCATCATGAGGCCTGTCCTGGAATGGTTAATTTACCCAGTGTCATTGAAGAAAACTGATTTCCCATTTCCCAGCAGGTATAAGTGACCAATCAGTTCTTAATTTTAGCCTAATGACCAGGTTTTCATTTGTCCACTAAAAATATAAGAAGATAAAACAAAAATTAAAGTTGTACAAAAGAAACCAATAGAAGGAAAGGAGCCCAAAAGAAGGAAGAAGATTCAGAGATTTGCTCATAAACACATGCAGGAATCCCATAAAATATTAGTCATAAAGCCCTAATACATATATATGCAGAAGACCTGATACAGATTTATTAAGGCCCTGTGTATGCTATTTCAGTTTTGGTGAGTTCATATGAGATTTGTTTATGTTGATTTAGAGGTCCTTGTTTTCTTGCCTTTCTGGCACTTACATTCTTTCTGCCTCCTTTCTACCAGAAAGGAACATAAACATATTGTCATGTTATTCCATGAGTTCTGAGGGGAGGAATTTGCTGGAGACATCTCATTTAAGACTGAGTGCTGCAAAGTCTCTCATTCTCTATGTAATGTCTATCTGTTCATCTCTGTATTTCTTCCCATATGCTGTAGGAGGAAGTTTCTCTAGTGATGGTTGAACAAGGCACTGTTACATGAGTATAGCAGAATATCATTAGAAGTTGGTTTATTACTATATTTTTTTCTCTTTTTTAGACCAGTATTACATGATTTTACACCAGGTTCCTGGGCTATCTTGTTTCAGGTTCTAAATCACACAAGCAGAATTAGGAATGGGTTTTATCTCATGGGGTGGGCCTTAAGTCAAACTGGTTATTGCTTGGGTACTTAAAAAAGCTTTATACCACCATTGTCTTAGCATATCTTGCAGGTACTATACCATTGTAGATAATGGTATTGTAGATGACTTGATGTTTATATGTCTCTTTTGAAAGCACACAGAGTAATTTCCTGTACCAAAGGTGCTGGAATGTAGGGGAGAACACTCTATGCAGCTACCAACTTGACATTTCCATATTTAATGAGTTGAATGGGTGTTGTCTTCAGGAATCAGGCCCTGTTGTTAGTTTCTAGAGAGCAATTTATTGTCTTGGCAACAGCTTGGGTCGTTTGGTTATTCCTGTTTGGTCCTATTGGCCAACAACTCTAGAGGCAACCCAGTAACATTGCTAGAAGTTTCATTTGGTGACAAAAGATGCACATTTGGGACTCTTTCCCTCATTATTTGTTAAATTGATTTATATCAACTTCATATATGAATATATTTTAGGAATTTTCTACTGTATTATGTTTCTATACTACCTCTCAAATGCCTCTTAATTTTAGGTGTCTTTTTAATTATTTTCCCCTACAACCCCATTATCCCTTCCCCTCCACACTTGGTCCTCCTCTCTAGTAGATCTCTCTTTCATAAATAGATTGGTCTGTTCCCCCTAGTCCCTTACTCTGCCTAACTTCTGTAGTTCTATGAATTATAATTTGGTTATCATTGACTTAACAGATAATATCCATATATAAAGTGAATTCATACAATATTCCTTTTCTGCATCTGAGATACCTCCATCAGTACAAATTTTTTCTAGTTCCATCCATTCATCTGCTGCAAATTTCTTGATATCACCTTTTTAAAGAGATGAGCAGTACTGCATTGTATAAACATAACCTATTTTATCAATCCATTCTTTTTAAATATATTTCATTTCATTTTTAAATTCATTTTATCTATCAAACTTGGTTCCCCCTTCCTTCCCTCCTCTGCCTCCTTCCAACTTCCCTCAAACTCACCCCAATTCACTCTTCAGAAAGGGTAAGGCCTCCTATGGAATTCAACAAAACCTGGTATATTCAATTGAGACAGGACAAAACCCTCCCCATATCAAGACTGAGTAAGGCACTCCACCCTATGGAATGGACTTTAAAATCCAGCTAATGTACTAAGAATAGATCTTGATCCCACTACCAGGGGTCCCACAAACAGACCAGGCTACAAAACTATCACCCATGTACACCTGGCATTTTTCTGTCCCATGCTGGATCCCCAGCTGTTAGAGTCTGTGAGTTCCAGTAAGTGCAGGTCACCTGTCTCTATGGGTTTGCATATCACGATCTTGACGCCCCGGACATATAATCCCCCCTCCCTCTCTTCAACCGGACTTCTATAACTCAACCTGTTGTATGTTGAACTTTGCATCTGCCTCAATTAATTATGGGATTAAGGTTCAATGATGACAGGATAGTCACCAATCTGATTACTCTATTTATAGTGGTCTTAGCTGGGGTCACTCTTGTGGAGTCCAGGGAACTTTCCTAACAACAGTTTTCTCCTTAGCCCCATACTTGCTCCGTCTACTGAGACAAATCTTTCTTTGTTCTCCAACTCATTCCTCTCTCAACTCTACCATTCCTTCATGTTCTTATCCCAGACGCCCTCTGCTTTACCCAGGAGATCTTATCTCTTTCCCCTTACTACAGTGTTTCCATCTAAGGATCCTCATTATTTCCTAGTTTCTCTGGAGCTGTGTGTTGTGGTCTTATCCTTTGCTTTGCATCTAGTATCCACTTAGGAGTGGGTACATACCATGTTTGTCTTTCTGAATCTGGGTTACCTCACTTAGAATGATTTTTTTCTAGTTCCATGCATTTGCCTACAAATTTCATGATGTTATTGTTCTTAATGGCTGACTACTTCTTTATTGTATAAATGTGCCACATTTTCTTCATCCATTCTTCAGTAGAGGGGCATTTAACTTGTTTCCAGGTCCCAGCTATTATGAATATTGCCACTATTACCAATTCATAATTCACTTTTATGTTAAGGGACATCTAGGTTGTTTCCAGTATCTGGCTATTATCAGTAGAGCAGAAAGAAACATGGTTGAATGAGGGTCTCTCTGGTAGGATAAAGCATCCTGTGGTATATTCTCAAGAGTAATATAGCTACATCTTGTGGTAGATCAATTTCCTTCAGCCAGAGGAACCACCACACTGATTTTCACAGTAGCTATAAGTGTTTGCACTCCCATCAGGAATATATACCTTCTTCTCTTACTCCACATCCTCACCAACATGAATTGTCAGTTGTTTTCGTGATCTTATCCATTGTGGTAGGTGTAAGATGAAATCTCAAAGTAGTTTTGATTTTCATTTACCTGATTGATGTGGGATTCCCCTCTGTATGCTGTGAATATCATTAGTTAATGAATAAACTGCTTTGTACCTACAGCAGAGCCATAGGGGAACAGAGCTAGGTGGGGGAAACTAAACTGAATGCTGGGAGAAGGAAGGCAGAGTCAGAGAGAAGCCAAGTAGCCCTTCCAGAGACAGATGTCACTGGGAACTTTACCAGGTAAGCCACAGCCATGTGGCGATACACAGATAAATAGAAATGTATTAAATTAATATGTAAGAGTTAGCCAATAAGAAGCTAGAGCTAATGGGCCAAGCAGTGCTTTAATTAATAGAGTGTCTGTGTGATTATTTCAGGGCTAAATGGTGGGAACCAACAAGTGGTCCTCTGCTTACAACACCTGTTGAACATTTCTTTAAGTGTTCCTCAAGTATTTAAGTCTTCACTTCTGAATATTTTCTACTTAGATCTGTACCCCAGTTTTTATTTGGATCTTTTCCTTTGTATCTAGTTTCTTGATTTCTTTATATAATTTAGATCTTATCCTACTATTAGATGTGGAGTTGGTAAAAATCTTTTCCCATTCTGTAGGCTTCAACTTTGTCCACGTGACAAATTTCTTTGCCATGCAGAAGCTTATCAGGTTCATGAGGTTCCATTTGTTAATTGTTAATCTCAGTGCCTGTGACAATGGTGCATCATTCAGAAAGTCATTTAAGTCATTTCCTGTGTCAAATAGTTCAAAGCTATTCCCCACGTTTTCTTCTGTGTGATTTATTGTATCTGGATTTATAGTGAGGCATATGGTACCTTTGGCCTTGAGTTTTATGAAGGTTGCTAATTGTGGATGTTTAAATTCATCTTAATAGAACCATCCAGGTTGACCACCACCATTTTTCAAAAATGCTGTCATTATTCCAGTGTTATATTTCTGGGCTATTTGTCAAAAATCAGATACCAATAGGAGTGTACACTTATGTATGTATCTTCAATTGATTTCCGTTAATCAATATGTCTGCTTTTTCTTATTTTGTTTTTTTTGTTTGTTTGTTTTTTATTAAAAATTTCCACCTCGTCCCCTCCTTCCATTTCCCTCCCATTCCCCCTGACTTCCCCTCCCCCTCGCTCTCCAATCCAGAGACCAGTCAGGGTTCTTTGCCCTGTGGGAAGTTTAAGGTCCTCCCCCCTCCATCAAGTTCTAAGAAGGTGAGCATCCAATGAGATTAGGCACCCACAAAGCCAGTACATGCAGTAGAATCAAAACCAAGTGCCAT
>LOEQ01009178.1:96307-106373 GCA_001685075.1 Bramus lutescens
CTGGATGGAGGGGAGAGGACCTTGGACTTCCCACAGGGCAGGGAATCCTGACTGGTCTTAGGACTGGAGTGGGAGTGGGAGGGGGTGTGGGGAGAGGGAGAGGAGGGGAGGAGGTGGAAAATTTTAATAAATAAAAAAGACAAAAAAAAGAAAATGTTAGCAGGAATTTCCAAGAATAACTGAGGGGATTCAATAACAGATTGATCTTAAGACCCAGATGTCCCTCTTATATTTTTGGAAACAATCAATTAAATCTCTCAGGAGGATTTCAAACCACTAATCCTTAGATGAAAAATCCTGAAGTCATTTAGGAAGCCCCTCCTGGCCACACATGATTTTGCATACCCAAACCTCCCAAAATGCTGCAGAACATTTGTAATTCAGTTGTTAGTGACACTCCTTCTTGTTATAGGACTTTGTGGATTAGAGTAGAAAATGAACATCTAAATAGTAGTTTTAATAAAGATGAACCATTTTGAGTCATTCATCCTTTTATTTCAAAATTTGTTAAAGGGTCTAAATTTAGTGGAACTGGTTAAGCATTTTTAATAAAGACACTGAACAGAGCAATCTAAAATCTTTAGTTGATTTATTTATTTTTATTCAGGCAAAAATTGGATATTGTCATTTTATTTTATGATCATAATTATGTCTTGCCCATTGAAGGGTCATTGTAGGCCTAGAATCCTGTTGAATACCAGCATTCAGGACACAGGACACAGATATGTGGTATTTAACAATATGTTGTGAGGCAGGAGTGAGAAGGACAAGGACCTCTCTGCATCTGAGGGAGTATAGGAGACTGGGAATGAATTTAGAATGGGCAATTCCTCTCTCCTCCACTGTCCTCTGGGTGAACTGCATATGTTTTCTGGAACCACATATACTTTTACCCATATCAGAATAGTTTTACCATATCAGAATAATCTCAGAGCCCTGTATTCTTGGTGGATGACAGAACAGCAAGCAGCATCCAGCTGTGGAAACAAACTGAGTTGTCTCCAGCATGGCCTGCACACTCACCTTTTACTTTATCTCATTTACGGATGACCTGCCATGAGTTTGTTGTCTTGTTAAGCCACAACACTGACACTGTTAGCATTAACTTTGAGATTATCACAGGTGATGATGGTGTTTTGTTAGGAATCTGACAATGATCCTTCCAGTGTCCCAAACTTCTGACCTGTTATCCACTGAAAACTCTGCCACTTCAGGCAAGGTGATGATGTGAGACTGGTCCTCCTTTTGCCCAGGAAAGAGTAAACAGTAATAGTGCACAGAGCAGCAGGCTCAAGCTAAACTCTTCCCAGCACAGCAACCTTGATTTTCTCCACAGATGATTCTGCTTCTATCTAGGATAGTGACTATAGTGATTTCTTGGTTGGTAAGAACTGATGATCCTGTTCATTGATGACAAGAGGCATGCCAGCTTAGTCAGTGGAAATATTTCCAAGATATTTCAGAATTATAGGTTCCAAATACCCACACAGGGAACTCTGCTCACCCCAGGAGAGGCAAGTTGTGTGCCTAAGTGTGGTTTCTCTAGCTCATCTCCAGTTACCAGGCATAGCTCTATTAAACCTATCCCAAACGAATAACCCAGGGAATACAGAATCACAGTGCAAGCTACCTGATAACTCAGAAGAGAAGCAATGGGTTCCTTCGACCTGATCTGTATACCTATGAGCCTAAAGGATTGTGACCATAGAACTAGCCATGTGTACCAGTCAATGTCCTCAATATGCTTTTAAACATACTTAGCCCAATTCAGATTCTGGGGTGAAGCTAGCTCTCTAAACTGCAGTAGCTTACAATGAAGATGTGATCTCGTAAGTACATGGCACACTAGAGGTCGGCAAACATTGTTGCTGCCACTAGAAGAAGGGCCAGGATTTGGACTCTCAAAAAATAAAAGGGTGAAGAGATGCTGAGGCCAGTAGTCATGAACAAAGGAATTGTGGTGTCGCTCCTATGAATTCTTTGTCTGTTTAAGCAAAGTTAGTTTTTTCAGCACTGTTGAAATATCCTGGGTTCTTCACTTCCATCCTCTAGACTCCTAGTTTTTATGCTACCAGGGTTGCAATCTTATTTGCTGTACAGTCTGGGAATCTCTGCCCCATGCCTGGGTACTGCTAAGATCAAGACAGCACAAGTAATAAGAAAGAAAGGAGAGGGGCTACTTGGGCCCTTCCCTGGAGAGGAAAAGTAATCCAACACAGATATAAAGATACTCACAGAGGGAATAAGCAGTGAGAACTTAGGAGCAGACCTAATGCAGAATTTGCAGACTTGGCTGCTGATAGAACACACACCAAAGAAGGGCAAAGATGTTCCAGGCCTTGAATGTGACTTCTAGGCCAGGCCAGGAACATGAGGAACACAAATCTCACAGTTCATAGGACCAGTGATTGCAGGGCCCAAATCAGTCAAGGCGGAAAAAAAAAAGAAGTTCAAATGTCTATCTCTAGCCAGATTTTAAATTTCAAAGACACAAGAATCCTAAGCTAAGATTTTGCTGGGTGATGGTATGTGTTTTGTCCTTTAATTGTTTAACAAACACAGGGACACTAATTAGCAGAATGAGCACATGGAGATTTTGTCAGGTTAACTTCTAGGACCCTCATCCCATTGCAATGAAATCCTCAGGGTGAGGCACAATAAATTTCCATTTGTTCTGACTTCTAACCCAGGTCTTTCTACCTGATGAGTCAATAAAACATTCAGGAAAGTAAGATACCTGTCTGTGCCCATAAGCGTGTTCAGTGTAGAGTGATCCCCTCTCTAAGACAATGGACATGCTCACTGGAGGGATTCCAAAGCCTTATCCCATTTCAAGAGTTCAGGAATCAAATAGCCATGAGATCAGACATTGGACAGGGGATAGTCTACAGGTACTATCACTTGTGATCAACTAAATAAATGACCAAAGGTGTGGAGGGACAGCAGCAAAGAGCCCAGAAGAGTCCATAAGTTATTTCTGTATATGATGTTGATAAATATATAGGGATGTGTACTACCTACTCAGTCTTCATCACCCCTTCACTCTGAGCAATTCGCTCTCCCTCAATAGATCTCTAGTTCCTTCTCTGTAAGCTACTGGGATTAAGTTCAAACAGCATAAGATGTTTGGGGGATTAATTGAGATGTTACCTAAAGTTTTCCTGGCATATGGGGCCTCTCACTAACACTAGTCACTACCATAATCACTTGAGCTGCTGCCTAGACCTGGTCTCTGACTTTGTGACCTTTAACAGTTAACTTCCCTTCTCAGGGGAGCACTCTACAGTTTTCCCAATGAGTAAGTGAATAAGGATTCCCCCAAGATTCATCTATTTTGAAAATTATAAAATTCTTATATGGTAGGGGTTAATCATGGGGGTAGGTTCTAGATATGGTAGGACAGAAATCCTTTAGTTGAGTGTGAAACAACAGATAGGCTAAGGTGTGTATGTCTGTGAGTTGTGTAGAGAGCAGGACCTAGTTTCTTTCCCCAGTTTTGATCACCCTGACTTCAGGTGGCCACCTTGGGAATCCCCAAGCTAAAGTTAGTCCTGTGTTGGCTGAAACAAGAACTCAGAGGCAGAAAAAGAGAGAAATAAATAGAAGTGAAACCAAGCCCATGTTAAGCAAAGCATGACAAACAGGGCCAGGTGTGGCTATTGATAACAAGAGGCCTTTTCAAGACTATAGTTGGATGGTTGTGTTTCTCATAGGTAGGAATAGCAGAGTATACATCATATTCATTTCCAACTCCAAGTAATAGTTCCTGGGTCTGATGCTGCCCACCTGACTGCATCCTAAACTTCCAAGCTCAGTCTTGAATATTAGAATCCTGGAAGACCAGGAGGAAGGGGTCTTAGGACCAGCCACTTGAGCCTTGTATTAGCAGTGCACCAGAGAGGAGGTGATTAGATCAGAACTCTGAAGTCCCATCGTAAGTTCCTAGCCTGGGCAGAAATGAACAATTGAGTAAACAAACACAGAAATCTTCATTAGTTGATACCCTGTCATTCAAAGACACTCACTGGAACTTCCTGATAACAACACTGAAATCCTGCTCTTGATACTTCACTACAGAGATGTCGCAGAGCCAAAGTAGCATCAGGACTCATAGCCAAAGTTTATAGTTTTTTAAAGTATTCTTCATTTGTTTATTAGGTATGTGCATGTGGAGGGTCACTTGCATGCCACAGTACTAAAGTAGGGACCAAAGACCAACTTGCTGGAGTTCATTCTTTCATTTTATAACATAAGTCTCAGGGAAGTGAATTTGAAGACACCTTTATCCTGCTGAGACATCTCACTGGTCCCTCAGGTCACAATTTTAACAGGAACTAGTACAGATGACTTAATTTTCACATGTTCTAAACAGCCTTGGAGAAGGGGCTAGATGTATGTCTACAACAGTAAAGAGTGGCCCACAGACAGGTTAAAGAACAGTTTCTTATCATTGTTTAAATATACTATTTCTTTAAAAGAATAGTCTAGAAAAAATCACAGTAACACATTTTCAGGATGTTTTATAGTAGAAACTTGATTATTTTTAATTTAAAATTTTTGAAATTCTATGTGCATGAATAGAAACATACCAGTCTGTATGTTTGTAACCAGATGCATGCTTTGTGCCTATAGAGATGAGAAGAGGGCACTGGATCACTGGAACTTGAATTACAGTTGTGAACTGCCCTGTGGGAGCTGGAAATTGAATATAATTCTGGAGGAGCAGCCAGTGCTCTTTATTGCTGAGCCATTTCTCCAGCTCAGAAATTTATTTCTATATGTTTCCTATATTTTCTGATTTCTTAAAGAATGAGTATTAGTTTTATAACTATGAAACAAAGGAATGGAATAACTTAAGAATCAATATTCTCTTTCTAAGAAGAGCTGACAGTGCATCTGTAAAGACATGCATATAGAACCGGGCAATGGTGGTACATGCCTTTAATCCTAGAACTCAGGAGGCAGAGGCAGGTGGATCTCTGCGAGTCTGAGACCAGCCTGATCTATAAGAACTAGTTCCAGGACAGGCTCCAAAGCTTCATAGAAATCCTGCCTCAAAAAACAAAACAAAACAAAAGACATGAGTTTAGTCTTACTTCCAATGGGTCAAAAGATGAGACATGAGCTAGATAAGAATATGACTATAATTCCACCACATAGGAGGCTAAGGCAAGAGGGTCATCTAAGCAAAAAGATTAAAGATCAACTGTTTCACAATATCTGTCTCACATAAATACATACACAAACATACACAAATACATGAGTAAAGATGCAAGGTGTGTATGGGTATCTGTATATGTATAGTCCATATCTATAACTAACAATTTCTTGTGGGGCAGAAATTTAGGTGATGCTGATTTTTATTTTTTATCTCATTTTCTTTTTGAACAACAATCATATTTTTGGTATAATTATGAAAAGGGTCCTTTATAGTTTTTAGTCTGCTTGTTACAGTTCATTTAACATTTGACAAACATCTATTTCCTGCCTGTTCTGACATTCACTGGGAGCATGCTGTTCTTGTTATTATGCTGAAGAAAAGACAGAAAACCATCCATCTTAGGACATGAGTCCAATGTGGGAAATATACACATGGAAAGGGGCCTTGGATTATAACTCTGGACAATTTGCCTCAAATTCTTTGTTTCTTGTCCCAAAACATAAAACTTGGTTAGAGATCTAGCCAAAATGTAGAGATATGGTTTTGAGAAATTGTTCAGCTCAAAGAAAGTAGAAAGAGGAAGTATTTCTGTGGTTCGAACTACCCAAATTCAGGCATTTGACAAAAAAAAAGAACAAATGAGACCAAACAAAGTTTTTGCAAAAATAGAATAATAAGCAACTATACATTAAACATTTTAGTAATTTCTTTTATCATTTTCTTTGTATGGGGAATAGATAATAAACATATAGAGTTGCATGTTATAAGCAAGCACCTAACACAGGGTTTATTCCTCAACTCTTTGTATTTTTTTGAGAAAATGTCCCACTAAGTTTCCCAGGAAATCTCCAGAAAATCTGGGACACCATTACTGATAGCATGAGAAATTTCTGGAAAAAGTATTAAATCCCTTCACACAAATAAAAAAGACTTGCAAAAGACAAGGTTGGGTAAATAGGAGTGAACAGTAAAGACATGGCATGCTGTCAGATCAAGACCAGAGAAGATTTCAATCGTGTTCACAGGTTCATTACACAAGGGATTAGATAGTGCAGCCGAACATACTTTCAAGAATGCCTATTGTACAAAGTTCTCTACCACTTAAAGAGAAAACAAATTGCCTTTAATCCTAGCCTCTCTCATGGTATGTTATCCTCAACAAACATGTTTGTTATAGGAAGTGCATGTCAGTGTATGAAAGGATTCCTTAAGACAGCATTCATTGTCTCAGCAAAATGTGAGAAATAGTTATCTTTGTTTGGCTACAGTTTGGGCAGTCTAAGAGACTTAAAAATTTTTTTCACCTATGGACAACATTATGTATCTGTTCTCTATGCAGCATAAAGACAGCCCCCCTCTTCTTTTTCATTCACTTCCCACTTCCTTAATCAAGTCTATGAGTCTAATATTATGGTCTAAAACTAAATCTGGAGAAGCTGAACTGCTTCTTCCCTGCCTTCTTTCCCACCTACCCGTTCCAAAGGACACATTGACCAAAGAAAAACTTTTGCTCCAAAGAAGAGCTTTGGCTCTATTCCTGGCCTCTTACTGTTTCATTTCACATGGAGAAGTCAGTCAAATGTCTGATGACTTAATGGCTCTCAATAAAAAGTTCGAACAATGGATATATTAATGGGTACTTGATTAATGGATGGGCGAAGAATGAACAAAAGAGAGGATAGGTTGAGAAATTCATTAATGTCTGGACAGATGAAGAGGTGAAATGTTGGATGTAGTATTGAGAAATAAGGGAAAAATAAAAATGAATGAGAAATGTATAGTATATGCATAGATGGATAAAAGAATGAATGTATAAAGAGATTTCTGTATGGTTGAACAAATAGATGGATGGACAAGAAATGTGTGGAGGAATAAGTAGTGTAGTGAGTTCATGACTATGTGAACAGTTTAATGAGTAAATGTATTATGACTGAATAGCTGATTGGGTGGCTGTAAAATAACTTGTGAGAAACCCAGAAAGTGGGTAACTGGCAGCTCTTTGTAAAGACAGTGAAATGAACTTTGGAGTTCAAGTTTCAGTTCCAAACTTGTCTTGAATATGACATTGGCCATTTTTTATCATCTGAGCTTTGTTTATACCCTAAAAAGATGGTGTCTGTGTCTGTTAAATATAACAAATGCAAAGAACATGTATACACAAAGAAGCAGTGGGGATGTCTCCGTTGGGATGCAGATATTGCAGAGTTTGGAAGCTCATGAGCTGGGCTCCTGAGATGAGCTATAAGCTGTTAAAATAAGCCTGTACTTAGATTCCAGACTGGCCTTTTTTGAGTCCTGAATCTATCTCTTGCGTCTGTGTCTGTTCTTTATGCATTCTTGTCTATGGCATGGACACACACAGACCTATGTAAGTTTTAGGTTGGATAATTGTAAAAATGTTGTCCATTAGGGAAGAAATGATGGATCAAAGGCCTTCTTCCTGGTATCACAAAGAAGTCAAATCTGCTTACCCCTTTCTAGGGTGTCCTGAAGACCATAATGTAGGAATGGATCAAGCAAATCTAACCTATAATATAAAAAACCCTAAAAGAAGCTCTGTACGACTGTGTTTTCTGGGAATCATTGGAAATCTTTGGGTTTTTTTCTAACAATTTTCTAACTGAAACTGGTCACCAAATTTTATTTCAGGGCACTATGTTTGAGGCATAGCATCTTAATGAATTCTAGCTGCCTGGGATACTTTCCCCACCTAGAAGCAAGAATCCACCTTGGAATTGCAGGTTTCTATTAGTTATTGTTTTCTGGGTCCTCATTCGTTATTGGGGGACATATGTAGATGGATTAGAGGGACTGTGGTAAAACTTCAACATTCGATTTAAACTTGTTTCATAAGATTGCTATTTGGAAGGGTTTTGATAATAAATAAAAGCTGGGAGAGAATAAGGTACTGCCAAAACAGTCTTGACCCATTCTCCCAAATAACTAGATATTCCCCAATTTATTAGTGTATACTAACAAGTGAAAAAAACCAAAATGAATTTTTGAAAAAGGGCAAAAAATGTTTTACACACTAGTGAAACACTCTGATGGCTGAAGGTTCTAGTGGAGCTTTTCAAGGAAGGAATCACCAGCCCTTAGAGAGATTTCTATTCTGTCACTGGGGACTTCCTAGAAAGATGTGTTGCCTCCAATGTCTTCAAACTCCAGGCCAAGATGAAGGAAGCCAGTCACAGATGAGACTCGGGAACACAGGTGACAGAACAGACCAAGGGGATGAGCTTGCTTGTCTTTTCACTTCCCCTAAGAGCAGGGATCATTGATCTTGGTTTTAGTTTCAAGATTAATAAGCTGTTCACTCTTTATAGCATGAGAAACAGGAGCACAAACAAGAGAAAAAAATAAACATTCAGAGGAGCCATGGATTATATTTCCACATGTTCCTTTGGTTGTAGCTATGAGCAGCAACAAATTCAAGTGAGCAAATGAAATGCATTTGCAAGATGTAGAAAGTGGTGATACTGGTAGTGATGGTTCCACAATACAGTGGATGTATTAAATGCCACTGAAATGTTCACTTAGAATGGTGATGGGATGGAATGTGGATTTTTCCCTCCATTGACCACTGAGGACCTCAGGACTCCCTGTATTAATCATATTTTTCATCTTCCATTTACTTTTGCTTTTATTTTGTTTTCCTCTAAGAGAATTGTTTTTCTGCCTGGTGTGATCCTGAATTTCATGAAGATTAGATTAGGCAGGGAATATTCACTGACATTTGGTTCTTTCTGTACTCTGTGTCCTTGGCATCATTTTTATGGATGTGTTGCTCACTTTTAATGCCAATTACTAGAAGTGCCACCATCTAGTTATCCACTCTGGTTCATCAGGATGTGGCTGAATGTGTTCAGGAGCAGGCAGAGCATCAAAGACTCCAACCAGAGGTTTATTGCAAGTGTTTCCATGGAGACCTGTCAAAGTAAAAGATGTGATTTACTTTGGTTCTTAAAAAACAAATATATCTGGTGTTAGACACCACAAGTTCAGCATTTTAAACATGGGATTGATTTTTCAGCATCAAATTGGTGGCTCAAAGCTCTCTGTAAATCCACTTTCAGGAGATCAGATGGACTTTATGGCTTCCATTGGAAAAGCATGCATATGATACACAGAATATATGCAAGCAAATAATCACACACAAAATATAAATAAATAAAATCTCAATTTGTTGTCATTAGCTATAAATTATACATATCTTCTTAGTTGACAGCATAACTCTTTGTACAATTTCCCTTATAAGTAGAAGGATCCTGTGTGACTTGAACCTGTTCAGGTACTACACATGCTACCACAGTTTATCTGAGTTTACATGTGAATCAATCCTGTTGTGACTGGAAGACATGGTTTTCTTGGAGTCATCCACCACCTCTGTCTCAGAATTTTCTGCCTCCTTATCTTCATAGATCCCTAAGCCTTAAGGGAGGAGTTTGAGGATAACCTTTGGCAAAAGGAAAATCTTGTTTTCAACAATGGAGTATCACTGGGCATATCAATCACACTCAGGGGTAAGTACCATGACTAGGTATTGATGACCAAAACAAAACTAACTGTGTGTGTGTGTGTGTGTGTGTGTGTGCGTGTGTGTGTGCATGTGTGTGTGTGTTGGGGCATGCTTTTTGTTATACTTTGTTTTGCCATTTTTTTATTGGTTTTACATTTGTTTTGATTTTCATCTCTATGTTTTTTTTTCGAGAGATGGAAAGAGGAAAACCTAAGTTTTTGGTTGGATAACGAGGTGAGGAAGTTTTGGGAGAAGATGGAGTAGGAAATATAATCAAGCATAGTGAATGAAAATTTTTAAATAAAAGTCAATTAATAAAATACCCAAATTCTAACAGAGACCCACATTGGAGCACTGGACTGAACTCCCAAGGTCCAAATGAGGAG
>LOEQ01009178.1:126845-145479 GCA_001685075.1 Bramus lutescens
CGGGAGGGGGAGGGTATGGAAATTATTAATACTCATAATAATAATAATAAATCAAAAAATACCTTTTTGTGTCCACAACAGTTTTCATAATTAAAAACAAATATTTGGTCATTGTTACAAAAGAAAACTCAGATGAGCAAACAAAAGTATTACTGTCCCCACAAGTGAATTCCTATACATATAGATGATATAAGCACAGATCCCGACACAGACGTACATATACCCATAATCACATTTTCTTTCATGTATTTATGTATGTGTGCAAGATGAATCATGTTATGTAGACCAAGATAATTTAGGTATCCCATTTCAGACAACCCTACTGCCTACAGCCTGCAATGGTTGTAATTATAATCTCTCAATATGTCCTGCTCACATCTTTGAATATCTTTGAAATAATACTCAGTATATGATGTTAAATATATTTTACAGTCATCTCAGACAGAATTTGTAAAGAATCTTGTTTCTTACAGCTGCCCATTCATTTGTTCCATAGTTACAATGCCTGTAGTCATTCACTGAAAAATCTAAAAATATGCGAAAGCATGAAGGGTCAAATTTCTACTGAAAACACTTTGAGAGCATGTTGGTGTGGATCTCTCAGACTATTCTATATAAGAAATCATGTCTTTAAGCAAGAGTGAGATCTTCTTGTCCTGGGTCTGTGAGACACTATTCCCTTCTGTTGGCACCTGTCGATGTTCTTCAAAGACATTGGCACCACATATATATTAGGCATCTGTTCCAGTTCCCTCTTCAAATGTACTTGTCCATGTGTTTCCTTGTGCTAATCCTGTGATAGCTCCATGATTAATTGAGAAAGGCCACATTTCTATCCCAGGCAGGATGTTTACAACCTTGTAGCTATAAGGTGCAAAGTCAGGATGCCTGAACAGCTGTATTGGGTGGATAATGTGCCTCTGAACCACAGAGTCTGAAGAAGTGAGACTTCCTGTGCTTGCTCATTCAATCACCCATTTCTGTTCCGGCCAGAGACTTGGGCTCTGACTCCAGAGTTCTACCCAAGTTTACCACTTTTCAGTTTTCATATAACCCACAAGACCACCACTGCCTGGTTATGAAGGTCTTTAAGCCATGTTCCTTTAGGAGTCTAGTATTCAAGGCTGAGCTTCAGTGTGCAGAGACAGCTAGGGGACAGCATCAAGCCCCAAGAATCTGACTGAAAGTGGGAATGAGGTGTGAGGTGGCCTCTGTTTCCCTTGACTGTGAGGTACACAGCCACTCATCTCTATTCCCCAAACTGGCTCTTGCCTTTCTGATGACACACCTGATGCTGTTTGTCATGCCTTGCTGGTCATGAACTTTGTTTCACTTCTCAGTATTTCTCTTTTTCTGAGACTATGAGTTCTTGTTTCAGTCAAAATAGGACTAATTTTAGCTTGTGGATTCTCAAGGGTGGCCAGCTGCAGTCGTAATGGGCTTAGTAAAGCAACTAGGTCCATCCTTCCTTCCCAAACCACACCCAGAGCTTATACTGCTTTCTTACCATATGACACACTTAGGCATTTCTGCTTTCCTAAATTCAGAACCTATTTTCCTGGCCAACTCCATCATACATAAAATCTATTGCTTCCCAGATAGTTTATATTTATGTATTTACATTCAATTGCTTATTAGGCAGATGATAATGTTGAAGCTCCAGTAAAAAGAAATTATCAATCTAGGACCACAACAAAAACAAAAACACAAAAACAAAAAAACAAGGCAGGCCTGTGTAAGCTCTCAGGAGATGATAATAGTAGCTGGATAATACTGACAGTACTTGATACTGTTGATAAGAGTAATACCGGGTAGTAGTGAGGATTTTCATTGGTCAGAGTCTCTAGTCATCTTCTCTATTAATCTCCAAGTCAACACTGTCAAGGAGATAATCACACCCTAGTACAAACAGGGAAACTGAGGTCCAAAGAGGGGAAGTTATTTGTTCAGGGTGAAGGACTCTTGGAAACTGAGCAGGTAGTAGTCATTCTGTGTTAACTGGAGTCTTCCTCAGAAAGAAGAGATCTCTGGACTCTCTTAGACTTTTTGCTGCTGTCTCTCACCACTCAGATTTTGGTGAATGGCTGACCATAATGCCTGCAGTTTAGTTCCTCATCAATGTCTTTTGTCTTAGCTGGTTGACTTATGCACCTCCAAAGTAGAGTTATGCTTTGTAATGATGGATACAAATCCTTCTGTATGAGAGTGTCCATTCCATGGAAGAGGCTAGTCTTACTCTGATGAATACATTTTCCTGCTCATGATGAAAGTCCCTGGGCTGGAACACAGGGAGGAACACCTACTTATTCTAGGGATTTCTCTGCATTGGGATAAAGTTCCTAGATTTTGGCTTTACAAAATTTCTGAATGCTTGTTCTGATTTCTAGTGTTTTTGTGTTTTTTAAATGGCTTAAAACCAATAATGCTTAGGAAACTGATGCCTTTCTATATGGTATATACAGCCAGAGTGAAGTTGTTTATGGCCTCCACTCCAGGTCTTGACCTTTAGACTTTGCAGTTACCAGTCTCTGGGGCTGTAAAGTTTGTGGCCCTCTGGTCCTTGTCCCAAACTAGAAGTCACATTCCAGATCTAGCCCCTTATCAGCAGCCAAGCCTCTTAAACTGACTTCTTCCCTGGACCCACCTTAAATTGTAGCTGCTCAGTCCCTCTGTGCAGATTTTAACTGTCTGTGTTGAATTATCTTTCCTTGTAGGGATAGGGCTTATACCTCCAGTCTCCTCTCTTTCCTATACTATTTATGGCCTACTTCTAAGCACCACACAGCCGTAGTACAGTGTTTAGGTACTTCCTATATGGAGAGCAGCATGGTAGGCCAGGCATAGTGAGAGACAGGTGAAGGTGGGGGAAGTAACCAGAATGCTCCAGTTATTCTGAATGTACTGCCTTAGCTGCAGATCAAGATGGTGCATGCTAGTCACTCTGTATTCCTCTGGTCATGCCAATCATTCAAGATGCCCTGTATCCTTTTGCTTTGTAGTCTTAGGGCAAAACTATGGGCCCTGCTCTAGACTGTTGCTTCCACATGTGATCTACAGTATATCATTCACATTGTAGGTTTATCCTATAGTGAAAGCTTCTAGAGCATAGGATCTTTCCAGAATGGGACTTGAATGAAATGCGTGTGAGCACCAGTTGGGGACACTAGATTATGTCCGTAGCTAGACTGAGCACAAAACTTCTGCAGACTCCTGAGTCAGCATGTTTGGTAGAGAGTAAAGTGGAGGCACTTCTCACACAACTGGAGTGATATCCTGCAGGAAAGGAAAGGTGAGCCATGGATTATGGATACTTTGCTGGTTACATGTTTGGTTGTTGTTCTTGTGCTGCTGAAACCTCAGTTAAACATGGACCAACCCTTAGACACCATCTGTGGTCCCTGTAGGCCTGATTTAGTGAAGCTGGCCTAATGAAACTAAGAATCCCATAGTCCAAAATTAGCTCAGAAACTCCACCGGGGCCCAAGCCTAGCACCAGGTGCTTTCATCTCTGTGGGCTAAGTTAGGACAGGACCCTGGTTACAGTTACAGCTGAAAAACGGGTTCATGACTCTGCACTAAACCACTTTTTGCCCTCAGCATCTTTTCTCCAGCCTTAGGTAGTCAGAATGTTGAGACAGTAGCTGATTAACACTTAGAAACAGAATCCTCTATTCTCACAGGTCTTGACCCTTCCTTAGGGATCCTATTTTGGTGGCTGGCCACATAACTAAAATCAAAGTTGGGATCACCCATATACATGAAGCTTATAAAATCCCTGGGTGGTGAGACAGACAAGAACTAAATGAAGGGCTCTGTGGATAAAATACAACAGTGCCTTAAGACCTTTTTTCACAGAGGTTGAACCAACTATAATAAAGACGAGAACAATGTGGAATCTGGGAGTTCTGTGTCTGGGATAATAATGAGAATCTCATTGTTTTATATTTTATCTCCTCCCCATTTTATAGAGGGAATGAATATCCATTATATCATTTCATCTGAACAGAAAACAAAATGAGGCCAAGCATAGGTAGCAAGAGTGGGGCTCTTTAGCTCCTGTTTGCTTTTGGCTATTGGAATGTTAACCCTTGAGAAGCCCTAGTTGGTATTTTTTATTACAGCCCTTACATACACAATTTTTTATCCACAAAATGATTACCTGTGTCCTACATGACATTATGCATTTATCCCTTATATTTACTTATTTCTCTCTAAGGTTTCTTTTTATTATTTTTTTTCTCTAAGGTTTCTTAACTCTAAGACTGATGACCCCTGCTTGGCCCATAGTTGCTGTAGACTTGGTACGTAACAGGTACTCAGGAAAGACATATTAACCCCTGGGTCTGCTCTGGGGTTGCTCTACCTTTGTCTACCTAAGAACAGGCTCACCTGTTTGGATGCTTCCACATGATCACTTCTCTTGAGTGTCTCAGGCCTTTCTGAGCTTGTTGGGGATTTGCCTTTGTATTTCTCTTGTTTTCTACACAGATGAAGGCATATGTTTAGGGGTTGTGGACACTGGCCTTTCCTCAGTCAGTGGCCAGGGTTCTTGAGCCGTATTTTTTCTTCTGTCTTTTAATCTGAGCACTAAAGAGATAAAGACAGGAGGACTGTCCATTTGAGACAAGTCACAGATATGTGTGAGGCACAATATCAGGGGGAATAGAGGGTGCCAGGACATCAGGAATAAACTGAGAATGTCCAAAGCAATAAATAGCTTAGGTCATATTGCTTAAAGTTCTCTAGTCCTAGGTTGTTCTATCGAGTACTTCTGTGGAATTCCTAGAAGAAGAAATAGGTTTATCGTCTCAGTGACAATGTGACTTTTCAGGCCCCTCAGTGACTCTGACCAGGTAACTGTGAATCATGTGTCTGTGCTTGTGTCCCCAAGGACTGGAATTTTCCTAGATCACCTCACAGAGATCTTATGTGCAATTTTTGGAATAATCTGCTTGTTAGGGACTTTGTAGAAGTGTTCCTAGGAAAGACATTGATGCTACCAAGAGGGGTATTTATGGGTCCACCTTCTGTGCTGATTGAAGAATATAGGAAAGTATTGTTACATTGCCAGAAATATTGAGGTGTCCCAGCAGAGCCATATGACACTGGGAGATTGTCTTACCCTCTTAGGGTTTTAATCTCATTATTTAAGAATTTAAGAACAGGCACAAACAGAAGATTGAGAACAACTTACTAGAGTTTAAAAGGAAAATGCCAGCACAATCATCTGCACATCTTGAAGCCACCCAAAGTAGGAGAAAGGAAGAGGTAAGCTGGCACAGAGGTCACCCACATTGTGGCAGGGAAGGGGAAGAGTAACAAGTCCAAATCATTAGTTGAAGATGTTAAAGCATACTTAGGTTCCAAAACAAAAAGCCTAAAGAGAAGAAAGGGAACAATTGTGTCTTTCTGACTCAGAAAATAAGAGCAACCAAGCTGAAGCCCATGAAAACATTTAGGGACTGTTAGGGTACAGAAAGCCTGGGAAAGAAAAGTACTTTTTTAAAGGTGAACCAGACTCTCTAGAGTTTGTCAGGTCTCTTAAAATCAAAATCATCATTAAAGGAAACTTCCACTCATTAGAATATTGTTTAAAGCTTGTTTGGATTCTATGGGAATTTAGAACCATTTTTATAGACATCTTACTTAGGCAAAACAAAGGATCTTTGATTGTAAGTCTTTACAGATGGTTTCTACAGGGACATAGGAACACATCTTGCTGTGAAGAATTGAGCCTGAGTTTGAGTGAAACATCAAGAACCTGGACAATAGTTCAGATGTCGCTGGCACTGCACTTCGGTATTTCTGGCCTTGTGTACTGGGGAGTTCTTTTCAGAGACCTCTTCTCAGAAGTAACTTGGATCTTGATTCACCAAGCAGAAAAAGAATTAAAGGCTAGGCAGAATTAAATAAAGTTGGGACTTTCTAAGAAAAGGACAGTAGCGTATGCTCAAGATGTTAGTGTTTAATTCTTAAGAGAGAGTCACAACTGAGTATGGCATTGCATGCCTGTAGTGCAGATTCATTAGAAACTAAAGCTGAAGTAGGAGTTCAAGTCCATCGTAAGCAATGTACCAAAATGATGTGGGATTTCCCTCTGTATGCTGTGATTACCATTAATGAATAAAGAAACTTCTTTGGACCTGTAGCAGGCAGAACTTAGGTAGGCACAGAAAACTAAATGGAATGCTGGGAGATAGAAAGCCAAGTCAGAGAGAAGCCATGTAGCCCCATTGGAAACAGACACTGGAACATTAGCTGGCAAGCCATAGCCATGTGGTTATACACAGATTAACAGAAATGACTTAAATTAATATGTAAGAGTTAGCCAATAAGAAGCTTGAGCTAATGGGCCAAGCAGTGATTTAATTAATAGAGTTTCTGTGTGATTATTTCAGGGCTAAGTAACTGGGAACTAACTAGCAGCCTCCTTACTACACCAAAACACTTTCTAAAAATAAAAGTGAAGCATACGGTTGAAGATGAAGCCCAGAGATAAAACACTGACTTACAGTATGTAAGGCTCAGGGTCCAAGCCCAAATAATGAAAGGGTGATCAGGTTTAATGTTCTACTGGTAACTACATATGTAATTTTTGTAGCCTTTGAAATGATTAAAGTGGACAATCTATTCTTAGATTTATGCAATTATATAAAAACTTTTCATATATTTCTTTTCCTTTTTTGTTTTTGTTTTTTGAGTCATGGTTTCTCTGTTTAACAGCCCTGGATTTCCTGAAACTAACTCTTGTAGACCAGGCTGGCATTAAACTCACAGAGATCTGCCTGCCTCTGCCTCCCAAATGCTGGGATTCAAGGTGTGCGCTACCACCACCCGGTTACATATTTATTTCCTTTCAACGAGTTTTTTGTTTGTAAAACAGATTGTGAGGCAGTTTGTGCAATGCATTGTCTAGTTTTGAACAAAGGCAAAACCAGGGGAAAAGTCTCATCCAAATGAGTTGTTGGTCTAAAGGGTCCCATGGAGATGCTCAAACAATTCAGGACTATGGATATTGGCCAAAACTATCTCTGAGACTTCAGGTATTCAAAATATGGTACCAATATATTATTAGTACAGGGTTTATAAGGATAAAACAAACAAAAACAAAAACATACAAAGCCACAACTTTTGGGGGATTGAATTACCTCACTAATTTTACAATAGATATCCTATAGATGCCTTGCTATTTCCCACAAGCAAAGAGGTTTTGCAAAAGCAAAACTAGTGGTTAACTCCCAGAATCCATTGTCTTGCAAGAAGAATAGAGACAGTAAAATTTATGATGACAGGAAGTTACCAAACCTAGAGGTAGCTCTCCACAAATTGACAGCAAGTCCTCATTGCTGAAGACAGCATCCATACAAGTCACTGTACACGGAAATCTTGATTTGCTGCAGACATATAACTTTTATCCCCATGTTCTAGTGTCTTTGACATGGAATAACTATCAAAAGAATAGCATAAACACCAACCTAACCATAAAACCTTTGATTCAGTCTGTCCTGACTGGAAAATATGCTAGGGCAATGATGGCGCAAACCTTATAGTAGGAATTAACCCATGTCTGTTTTGGCTTAAGGACTACTCCAATATTGAACCATACCCAACACTGCTTGACTTATCAAAAATCAGAGACTAGATATCCCAAAGACCTAGGGTAATACCAAATACTATTGGTCTAAAAACGCATCAGTAAAATGACTCCTAACCACATTCAGCTATATCCCTAGATGGTACTTTATTCAGCCTTCATCAGAGAAGTTTTCCCATGCAGTAGATGGGAACAAATACAAAGACTCATGGTCAGTCATGACACAGAGAGAAAGAGTACAAGACTTGAAAAACACAGCTCTAAGTGGGATGTCTCCATCAAATCTAGCAACCTGCTACTACCAACAACTAAGGAAGATATTGCGCTGTGAGAGGAACAACAGAATCCCAGGATCAGCAGGTCTTCTCCTATACCCTCTGGTTGGATGGGAATCAGAGTAATCTGTGGATCTCAGGGTTTTCAACAGCCAAAAATACACTCATGTATCATGACAATTTGAAACTATCTTCTAATTTTCTAAAGACGTAGAAATGGAGTTGTAATTATGGAGAATGAGTAAGGAGATTTCCCAGTGAAACACAAAATAAAATAACATAGGGGTAAAAAATATGAGGGCCAGTAAACACTTTTTAAATATTAACTATAAATATTAATGTTTTCAACTCTCCAAACAAAAGATACAGGTTAGTTGAATTGATTAAGAAACACATCCCATCTTTCTGATGTATATAGATTAAGAAACAAGAAGGTATAATGCAAGCATGTAAAGCACCTTGAGTCTATGATAGTTATGGGTATGTGATGACAAAATTACAGTTTTCTGATGTGAAAGATTATCCATAATTTCTGCTTAGAGTTCTTAGAGTTCATTTTGTGGACATTTTAGTTATTATCAATGCATAACTGTGGTGGAATATATAAACATAGAAACAACCTGTCAAGATCTGCTTCAGAATATTACATAAGAAGAGAGTTATGTTATCAAAGGTCAATTAAAATAGTGTAATAAATTATTCAGTGACTAATTAATGAGTTCATTGACATGATTCTCTTCCTGATGTTCAGTATTGTCTGCAATAAAGTATGCAACAAAAGGATGAGTCTTGTCTCTGGGTAGCTGATGGGACTCAGTGAATGAGCTACTGCTATGGCTGTGGTGGCAGTGTTCTAACAGCCTAGAACACTGAGCTATCATGATATTCAAATTCATTTCAATATCTTTCCTACCTGAAGTAATCTGTGACTTTGGGTCACAGAAATTATTTCTGTAAACTAGAATCAGACAAATATTGTAATATACAAGTTTTGAAAGTTTTTGTCTCAGAGGCTGGAGTTTGGATTGTTGTAACAAGAATCAAACCTTGCTTTCGCCTTCCATGTTATGCTGTTCCATTATTGAGTATGTCTTCTGATTTTCTAACTATGTCACTGAGTTGATAGGTTGACCAAGGAGCTCTGGTGCAGACAGCTGCCATGTCCCTTGTGAGAACTAGACAATGTTGTTCACTGGACCTGATCATGATGGTCTAACCAAGCTGAATAATACTAAACCAAGGAAGGCAGACTTGTGCTAAGAATTATGCATGATATCTGTCTGATGCCCACACTAGATGAAATTAAACATGAAAGGACAGGGTTGTGAAGAAGCATGTGGCCCAGCTGAGACTTCCTGAACAACTGGTCTTGCTGACAATTCTCAAAGCACAATCACCTCACTGTCTTTGCATGACTTGAGTATACTCATGAATTCAACTTTGAAACATCTTCTATTAGTCAATCAGAGTTCCTGAGTGATAATTTTGGAGTCATTTCTAAGTTGACTTTTTAGAAGGTTTATACTCACAATGACCATGTACAGGATCCAATCCTTAGCAGCTTTTCTATGCTCTATCCCTAACCTGATTTGATTTTCTTTTTAATTTTTTTGAAAACGCATTTAACATCCTGATCACAGTTTCTCCTCCTTCACGTCCTCCCAGATCCTCCTTATCTCCACATCCATTTATCTCTAAGCGCTCCCTCCCCCATTTTCCTCACTTTCTTTAGAAAACAATTGGGATTCTAGGATAGTCTTGTTCTCTGTATGGTACCCAGATATTTATGCATACTTGGAACCTTCAGCCCTGATGAATGGCAGATCCCAAAATCTAGTTTTGAAGTGGAAACATGTCAAAGTTTCTCATATCCAGCACTGAATGCCTTTGACAGCATTTGGGCTGGACGTCATGTCTTGTTTCTCTTACTTCATATACCTATCAAAGCTGACTACAACCATACTGCAACCTTCATGAACACCTCACATGCTTTATCTTTAGCCAGATTTTACTTCTTTGTACAGATTGTAATAAACTTTCAATTTCCTAATACTATCTATTCATTTTGACTTGAGTAATAGAAACTGAGAGCATGTAATAGAACTGCCCCAGACTCTAAATTATAATTTTAAGGAAAATGGTTAGGCACCAGTAGATTTTTAGAAATGGAGGTGACATATGATTAGGGCTATTAAAGAGTGAAATTAGGGAAATCTATTACATTCACACTGTAAAATTGCATGGTATGATCAAAGGTCCAGAGAAGAGGTGGGAAACTGTGTTTGCATGGAGTAGGTACTCCCTAGGGTGATTATGCAGGGTATCACCCCAGTTACAAACCAAGGGGTTCCAGTAAATTCCCACACTACTGTGAATACCAGTGAAATATACAACTAAAACGAACAAGTAAAGTAGAATACAGGTTGAGAATGGATATTTTATTTTGCATTTCAGGAGCAGGGAGAAGGTTTATGATAGGCAAGAGCAGTATTTGTGCATTATTCTAATCCCAGTTTCTATGGGTAAGATGAATATTGGAAGGCCTAGGAACACATTGCAGGGGACAAACTCTTCTCCACTTTTATCCCTTCATGAGTGACCTCACAGCTGACTCTGTTTTTAGATTTCCATGCATCTTCTGTCAAAGTCAAGAAGCTGGTAGCCAAATACTTGCTGCCCTGTTTGGAAGGGTTACTTGTCTCCACACCCTGGGTGATAGTTGTACCATCTGCTTTCCAGGTCACTGCCAAATCACCAGGGTAAAAGTCACTGATCATACACACCAATGTGGCCTTGCTGGTCTTGAGCTCCTCAGGAGAAGGTGGAAACAGGGTGACTGAAGGTTGAGACTTGGGCTGACCTGCAGGATGAAAAAAGACAAGGTCAGAAGAAATCTTGGTTTCCCAATAGAAATCCTAGAGATAGTGTTAGCATGTCCCAAGTTTAGTGACTATATTTGAATGGAATACAGAAAGTGGGGTATGCATTTCTTTCATATACTCCTTGTGTACCTAGGAATTATGTACCCCACATTTGTGCCACACTTTACTGGACTCTGACCTTCAACACAGACACCTAACCTTTACGTCCCTGCCCTTGTATCCTCTCTGCTTTTTATAGATGCCTACCATCCATGTCTCCCGCTCTGAGGACAGTTCTGATGAAAAACCTCTGCTCAGACTAAACTTTATAGCTAGGCATTTATTTTCATCCAAATCATGGCCCCTGGGTCTGATATTTCTGCTCAGTAAGGTATGTATCTGCTTGAACTGTTTCTAATTCTGCAGAATGAGACAAGATTCCCCTTTCTGGATGTGGTGTTTTATTTTTATGCATGAGGACCAGATCTACATGAATACAGTTGCTCTGTCTTAGAGAGACCCAGGAACACAACTTCCCAATCACATCTTCAGTCTCTCTTCTCTTGACTTCCTGTGTCCTGAGATCCATTCCCTTTCTTCTTACTAAAATTCCTGAGTTCTAGATAGGTTACTGCTCTGTTCATTACTTTCCCTGAAAGATTTGGAATCCTTTCTATCTCCTGCCTGTCTTATGAACTGGATCCTGAGTTCTAATGGCTAGTTTATCTGAACTCTGACAAGTTATTTACCAGCCTCATTGTTGAGTGTTCTACAGTCTACTAATTCAACTCTCTCTCTCTCTCTCTCTCTCTCTCTCTCTCTCTCTCTTTCTCTGCCTCTGTTCTTCCTTCTCAATAAGATAACAATTTACTTTAGCCCTCACAAATTTTACCAGAAAGATACACACTCATAGACAGTGGCACATTGAAGTCCTTATCAGAGCACTGGATACTGCAACAGAATGACAGACAGACTTTGAGAATTTATATTTTTTGACCCGCTGCCTATGAGATTAGACACAAAAGGTCACAGGGAACCATTTGAGGTGAGGCACAGAATCTAGAGAAGCAAGAGATTCTGTACTTAGAGAGAAGCTGGAGCGTGAAGTAGAATAGCTAATGAGAAATAGTCCAATACAAAAATCATCTCAAACCTTGAAGATTACATTAACAGAAGAAAAAAAAGGTCACTTACCTAGGACAGTCACTTTGGTGCCTCCGCCGAACACCCAACACTGTGATATAGGCTCATGCAAAAACCCTGCATGCACTTTATCCTCCAGTTTCAGCTGTGATGTATGTAGTTCTTGATGATTCTGGGCATGTGATGATCTTTCTGGAAGATCTTTCTTCCCAGGATCCCATTTGTCCTCTGAGATATCCTTGCCAGAAAGTCTTCCATAAAATTTCCACACCCCTTTTAAAAGAAGCTCTTTACAGGGTAAGAATTAATAGAGAGGATCCCTTGGTGACAGCTCAAGGAAGCAAGCATGAAGTCTATGCAAAGTCTTAGGACCCTTAACTCAGTCTCTGCACCTTCTGCCTGGCAAAGAATGAAGAGAGGGGTCTGGGGCCCTGCAGAATCCAACAGGTGGAGAACACACACAACCATCAGCTTCATACACATCTCATCATCCTTCATGTGGTGAAATCTTTACCAATAATACATTACTAAACACTGTAGGGTCATGTCATGTAGTCATTTAATGACAACTTGACTATTACATGACATGAAGAAATAATCAATAACTTCTTTTGAAGTTTGATATCTGTACTTTCTCTTTGTAAACCCAGAAATATCATAGCTGACAAGATACAACTTCTGGAATGTGCTTCCATAACATGATATAAGGGTGGAGTCTTATCAAAATCCAGGTGCAAGGATTGTCACAGGCTACTTGGTGGGAATATGGGAACATTATTATTTCTGAGTTTCCTAATTTTGTGTTCAAATTTGTCAGTGAAATCTTGAACAAAAGAATGAGGAAATGAGTCACTAAACAATATCTGGGTCTGGATGAGTGTTGGCACTGTCCTCATCAAGGAATATTTCTGTGAGAGTACCCAGGATCTTCACTTCCAACTATTGGGCACAGACTTTACCATGCCATAGCAATGAAAAGCTGCCATGTGGCACAAATCCCACAGGTTCTTCCTAGTTCAGAAACGGGGATTTGGCAATCTGTGATTAAGCTTTATGTTGTCATCTGTCACTCTGCTTCATTGTTAGAATGTTTCTAGCTATGAAGACTGTCATGTTGGACTGTATGATCCACCAGAGTTCTGGATGTAGTCAGAGTTTATACAGATTATGAGCTATAGAGTCCCCATGTCCTGAACACACTAAATATTTACTGAACACATTAAATATTGACATGGACAGAGGCTAGACAACTGAAGGCTGATGGCCAATTTCAAAGACTGTGGTTGATACTAAACTGATGTACACACTGGTGTGCTTATGCACATGAGAGGATCTGGGCCAGTAAAGACCTAAGTCTACCCAAGGAACTGACGTAAGTTTAACTCTCAGGTCACATTCTGTCTTCCTTGACCTCACCTGACATGACCTTGAGTAGTCTAGAATTTGACTCTAAAATCACTTCATTTGAAACATAATTTGGCAACCTTCTGGGATCATTTTGGAACTGTTATTTCTCATTGGATGCTGTTATTTTTCTTGAGTGATTATCCCACCTCATGCCCAAGTATAGAGGGCCATTAACATCAATGTTTTGAATTATATAACAACATTTACTAAGTTCATTGCAAGATTTCATACATTTGAGGACTTGTTATATAATATTAGTTGTTTAGCCTGAAACATGATAGTTTACCTGAGCTGCATTCTAAATTAATGTCCCTGCATGGCAGGGATCTGACAACAGTGTAGAGCAAGGGAAATGTCACTTTTAGGGTGATACCCTCTGAATGTTTCCAAGGAAAACTAATTTCTCACTGGAAACCTGATCCCACCTCCCCACATTGCAGGTTCAAAAGATTCAAAATTGAATATATAATGAGAACAAATCGACAAAGCGGTACCTCTGATTAACTAATGATCTTTTATTGAATATTCAGTGGGTAAAAGAGAAGCCTGGATTCCCTAGTATAGAGAAGAGACCCCATTCTGGGTCCCCTAGCTCCACACTTCCCAGGCTCAGGAGAAGTCTGGGCTCCTAGCTACATTGTGCAGGGGACAAACTCTTCTCCACAAGACTCCCGTCATGGGTAACTTGGCAGGAAACGCTATTGTAAGATCTCCACTGGTCTGCTGTCAAACGTAGATAGCTGCTGGCCATGTAGTTTCTGCCTTCTTTGGTGGGTTTTGTAGTCTGCACACCCTGGGTAATAGGTACACCATCTGCCTCCCAAGCCACTGTTATAGTATGCGGGGAGAAGTCGTTAATGAGACACACCAGTGTGGCTTGGTTCGTCTGGAGCTCCTCAGGTGAAGGTGGAAACACTGTGATTTTGGGAGGGGATTTGGGCTGACCTGTGTGAATAAAAGAGGGGAATTGATTCAAGAAACAACATAAAAACTATCAAATCTCAGTGACTCTTCACATTTGTCATCTTATTCACCTGCAACTTTCTCATCTGGCCCTTTGAGCCTTGGTGAATAGTCTTCTTAGCAGTCAAATTTTTCCAGGATACCCTCCCAAGTTACATGAACTGGACTCCTCCTCTCTGCCCCCATTCCCCAACTATCAGTAGGTATGACTGTGTTCTCTCCACCTTATTGTCTATAATCTAACTTGGAATTTGCCCCATACCTGATCACCTTCCCTAGCCCAGCAGTCTCCTCTTTATTCTTGTGGTGGTCAGAGCTCTCTGGTGAATAAGCTACATTCCACCTTGCTCTGAAGATTGCATTATAACTAAGTGAGGAGACCCATTCTTTGTCCCCAGCACCTAGAGGCACTGAGCCTCCTGTCGTCTTGGACAGCAGGGTCTCCACATTAATCTCCTCAGCATTTTCACTGAGTAGTCTGATCTGTCCAAAGAATATCTGAGGCTACTCTAGGGTTTTAGCGACTTCTGCTTATTTTGACCTGACCACTATATCCATTACCCTAGCCATGTTCTGGAGGTTTTTCCCCTTGGATGCAAGAGCATAACAGTCACTTGCTCACAGAAACAGTTTCCTTCCCTGATGGTCAGGAAGTATTCTGAAACCCCCAATTTGTCCCTCATTCCTGACCTCCTAAGTTTTATATGCCGTTTAAGGAAGCTGACAATGGAAACACAAGACATCATAACCAAGGATTAAGAGACTTTATAGACAGAATCCCAGCTAATCTTGAGATGACCAGGATTTTGTTACACTACTAATAAATACTGTCTCCTGTCTATAGGACATCAGTAGCTTAGTAAATAGTCAGATAACTGAAGACCATTACAAATTTACTCCTTAACTACATTTGTATGTTTCCAACTTTGGTAATCTAAGACCTGGAAGCTGCCCTTACATAGCTAGGTCCAACCCTTCACACCCTAAGAAGATATTGTGGGCTCTGACAAAGTCCTAGAGCCCGTTCTTTGACCCAGTCCATGGTTCCCAATGATTAATCTGTCTGAGAACAAGGATAGAGCCCTTGACTCTTATAAGACCCTAACTGAAGCCCATGAGATCACAACATATTTATTAGAATCTGAGGCCATCTGCTTCTGATCTGCTGGCACTTCCTTCAGGTTTCTCCTAATTGCCCATCTTCCCTAGTTACCATGAAGAAGGCTAAGGATTCAGTCCTTAAGTTAGGGGAGTGAAGATGACAAGTTCTCAGAGAGAAAAAAACCAGATCCTTCTAAATCAACACAGGCTGGGCTGAATAGGAAGGAGAATTAAAGCCACTTACCTACGACAGTGAGCTGGGTTCCGCTGCCGAAAATAAACCACAGTGACTGAGACTCAAACCAAAACCTGAGGGGCCAGCACCTGGGCCTGTTCTCTGGCAGCTGGGCTGGGTCAAAACATTAGCTGGCTCTAATGGGTGGAGCTGTGACCTCACTTGAGGATAGGTGGATGGTAATCCTTTCCAAATGCTTGTGTTCTTCTCAGGCAGGCACTTCCATGGAGTTGCTTCCACACCACGTGTACCTGATATTATCAATCATGACAGCAATATAGAAGATCCCAAAGAAATCTTGAGTGGAGCATAATTTCAGGTGACTTTTCTGAGTGACAAAGTCCAATGGTTTAGCCTTATTTTACAGACTGAGATGTTGTTCCTCACAAATTTGTATAGTCCCAATTAGTCACCTTCTTCTTTGGAACTAAGGACACAGGACCACTCTTGCCTTATGAAACTTCCCCAGAGAGAATTTCCTTCGATTTTCTACTTACAGAGATATAGCTTATCTGCACTTCATTCTTATGTGGTTCCTCAGAATACAGTATCTGTTCACCACTCTATTTATCCATACACATATATACACACCTATCTTTTTATATACATACACCCAAGAACCCAAGAATGACTATAAAGCACCTATCTATTTGTTTTTCATTTTGGTACATGAGTAGGCTACTCTGACTTTCACCTTCATAGTTTCCTAGAACAACTTGCACAAAAGACAAATATAACCTACTCTCAAACAATTTCATAGTTCAGCAGCATCTCTTGTGTCTCAAAAAATCCTTTCTTTTCCATCATTTTCCTCTCCTTTGTGTTTGAAACTTCCAACATTCTGACTATTATCTTTCCTTTCCCTTTGCTCATCACACACTGCTCAGTCTAAGACCATCATCAGCGTAGTGCCTGCCCTGTACTCTTCATGTTATTACTGCATATGACTTGCATTGGGCACTATGCAAAGTCACCCAGGAATCTGTGATTCTCCTATTCTTTCTTTTTGCTACTAATTCAGGAATGTTATTTCTTCATGAATATTCTATAGGAACCTTAAATTCAATATTCCCCAACCAAATATTTCCCTGAAAATTGATCCTTTGTAATGCCTTTTTTGGCAGTTTCTTTCTAGTATAGAGCTGGAAGTAATCCCAGAATATTTTCATCTCATTGAATCAACATAATTTTTGTTAGTCTACACAGTACAACATGCCACTAAAATACTCAAAACACAATAGCCAACACCCAGCTCACATCAAAGACTCATGTTGACAAGAATCCTTAGGTTTTGTTGAAATTTTATCTCTCAATTTTTAAATTAATGAAAAAAACTTCATGAATATGTATGCGTATGGGCTTTCTCTGTGTAAATTTAGGGCCCTTAGAGACCAGAAGGAGGTGTCAGATATCCTGGAGCTAGGATTATTGGCCATTGTTATGCACCCAATGTGGCTCCTGGAAACTAAACTTGGGTCTTCTATCAGAGTAGTACACTCCCTTAATCACTGAGCCATCTCTTCAGCCCTCCAAGATTATTACTTTACAATAGAAGATTATCCAGCGTGTTGAGGCTGCCATTTTTCCCTTCTTGTCCACTACTGTCAATTCCATCAACATGACAATTGCCACTGGTTAAAGACGGGTACATACATAAAATATTTTTAAATATATTACTAAGCATAAACCTAACCCTTGTTTCTTAGTAAGAAAAGCAAGCAATCTTCCTTTAATATTGGAATGAAACTTCCCCATTCCATAATTCTTTTAAAAATTACATATTTTTATCCATACTTAAGGCAAAACATTTGAGTCAAAAAGAAGGACAAACTTCAAGTTATCTTTAATCATTTACAATAGTTCACAGATTCTGGATAGTCAGATCTACTGAACTAGGCTTGGGGATACAAATTCCTGGTAAAATTCCAGTCAATCAACAGAGAAACCTGAAGGAATGAGTTAAGGAGTCATTGAACTAAAAAGAGAAGGAAGTGGCTGAATGCAAAAGCAACTTATAAAGTCTACACACTTCTCTGATATATAAGTGACCATAATTTAGATACCACAAAGGGGTCCATTTATGACTCAGTAACATTATAGAAAATGCTCTAGAAATAAACAACATAGAATGTCATATAAACATGCTTTTCATCGTGAATAAACTACTTGGCTTTTAACTTAAAGGTGAGTTATCAGAGTATAATCTTGTTCCTTGATGAAAATGCTGAATATTGTCAGATGATTTTCTTTTTAAATTAATTATATACTGCTTCAAAATTGCAGTCATCACAAAAAGTGGACTTCTTGAGAAACAAGGAACTAATTATAAATCAAGCAGTAAGAGCAAGGGAGAATAGGAATGGCTGGTTGGTACATGGTCCAACATGACAGTATTGGTCCTGATTAAATGAAGAAGGGTATAGGAGAGAAGAGTAAAGTGTGGTATGGAGGGACATCTAACATTAAAGACCTTCTGAAACATCATGTGGAAACCTACCTCTAAAGAAATTTCATAAAATGTGCACATATATGAAAGGAATTTAAATAGTTAGCAGGTATTGTGGTGGTGGGGATAGGACAGCGTCCAAACTAGATATAATATGCCTCAGAGTAAAATTCCCTGTACTAGTAATTTACTATATTTTGTTGAATAATTGGTGAAAGACCTCCCATCCCCTCTGCAACATTCCAGGTTTTTGCCGAACAGATTGGTTCTTCTCTACAACCTGATAGTAAACTTTTGCCACTGAAGTCAATGATATCTTATGTCATTGAACACAGGAAAGTTGAGTTGGTGCTTCACCTCTATTGATTAACACTCATTATCTTGGAAGGTATGCTGCATGATACCAGAGGAAAAAGATAATCACCAACATAACTTAATTACAAACAATATGACATACAACAGCAACCTGCTTGTAAGATAGACTGATGCTAGAGAGGCCCAGATGCTATGGTGTAGTGATAGGGAGAGAGGGGAGCGGGCCCTGCTTTTCGTCCAGTCCAGCTCCCACACGGCTAGCTTATACCCCGAAATAACAACACACAAATTGTA
>LOEQ01009179.1:16057-44761 GCA_001685075.1 Bramus lutescens
GAAATAACAGCCTCCCCCAACAGATACATGGAAGCAGAAATCCCTTTGATTACTAGATACTATTCCTTGGATAACTATCCAGCAATGAGAACACTGGATAGAACATTTCTCTAGAGCCTTCATACAGTTTTTCAAAATATTTGTAATAATGTACATGCCCATCAAAAATGTTCAAAATGTCCCTATTATCTATTTGTCTTAAATTCTTGTAAAATTTACCGTGATAGATATGTGGGGAGATTTCTCCTTGTTGCTCTCATTTGTACTTCCTTAATTCCTAGTTATTATGAACATCCTGTTCCTCTGTCCATTACATAACTTTCCATATTGAGTTTAGAGCTTGTAGATATTAACCTTTAATATAATATTTATAAATATTTTCTCCTATTCTTAGGTTCATCTCTCCACTCCTCAAAGTTAATAGTCACCCATTTGACTCAGATAGTGTTCAATGAATTGTGATTTCACTTTTCTACTGCATGAAAAGAAACTGATGTTCAAAATTAAACCACTCTTTATTCTTTGTGGCATGGAAGACTTAGTTGGGCAAAGTTCTTCTTCAAAATAATTTCATGCGCTTTATAGTTACACTGTCACCTTCAAGAGCTTATCATCAACAAACATGTCAACAAAATTTGTGAAGGATCTGAGCTCTCAGCTTTTTAGTTTGTCAAAAAAGACCCAATGTGCATACAAAAGGTAGTAAGATTATGATAATGCCACTATAATTTCAACTCTGTTGACTTCAAAATTATTACAACACTATAAACATTCAATTCTCATTCAGTGATGTGGGTACCATCACATAGCATTAAAAAAAATCCTTGGAAAGTGACAGGGCATTTTATATGGTGGAGGAGGTAATAGCCCTCTAATTTCAAACAACAAAAGTATCATGAAGTCAGCATTGATCATCCCAGACGGAATACTAACAATGTACCTCTGCTTCCCACTGGGAGTCCTATCATTGTCTGGAGTGAGGTAGTGTCAATTTAACCTCTGATCACCTGTCATGTTCCAGGCTCTGTTCTAGTAACTGATACTGCTTTGATGAAGAAAATGAAATCAACTTAAGAGAAATCTAAGAAGATTGGTAAGGGTAAGGTGTGGTGGATACTGATGGCAAACGTGTGTTCACAGGATGCTGTCTGAGTAGCCTTGGTAGAACTCCGCCATACACTGTCTGGATGGCCAGGAACCAAAGCCTGGATTGCTCAGACACCGAGGGTAGAACCAAACAGAACTTGCCAAAAAAAATCAATGAAATGGTTCCTAATGATATTCTGCTATACTCATAGATCAGTCATCATCAGAGAGACTTCTTCTCACAACAGATGGGGGCAGGTACAGAGACGCACAAACAAGCATTATGCACACACAGAGAGAGAGCCTAAGCTGGAGGTCTCCATCTGATCCCTTCCCTCAGCGATGTGGGAACCCCATGGGAGACGGAGAGGAAAGAATATATGAGTCAGAGGAGATGGAGGACACCAGGAGAATACAGCCCACTGAGTCAACTAAGCAGGACACATATGGATTCACAGGGACTGAAGGGGCAAGCAGAGGGCCTGCATGAGTCTTCCTCAAGTCCTCTGCATATATGCTGTGGCTGTAAGCTGGGTGTTTTGTGAGGCTCCCAACAATGGAAGTAGGTGCATCTCTGACTCTTTTGCCTACTCTTGGGACTCTTTTCCTTCTTTTGCCTTATCCAGCCTTGATATGAGGGATTTCACCTTGTCTTAGTATACATTGGTTTGTACTGTTTGGCTGTTAGTTGTCTTTCTATGGCCTGCGCTTTTCTGAAGAGGAAACAAGTGGAAGTTGATCTGAGAAAATGGGGAGATTGGGGGTGGGACTGGGAGGATCAGAGGGAGAGGAAAATATGGTCAGGGTGTATTGTATCAGAGAATAGTATATTTTCAATAATATTAATAGTAACAGCAATAATAATAATAATAACCATAACACCATTTAACACTGTGCTAGCCATGTCACCATAGATACCAGAAACAATCAAGATGGTGCTGCAAAAAAGAAACCATAGAGTCTAAACTGACAAAGCCATTAACTGTCCATAAAGTAAAAATGAGGCATGCATGTGGTGAAGAGTCATCAGTAGAAGGAGCATTTATACTGATTTTAACTATACAACAGTTATCAGTACTTGGGTATCTCTATAACTCCAAGATAATCAAAAGTGACCACAGACCATAAGCACATGCTACCAGCATATTCTTTCATAGATTGATGTGTTTTGGTATAGGACAGATAAAAGAGACTCTTGGACCCTCTGGTGATTAATTACTCAGAGCATCTACAAAGGAAAAGCAAAACAAGCCCATTAACATGACTGCTTGAAGTAGATCTACCAATGCTTTATGACTGCAAAATACTCATATCTTTCATCGAAAAACACAATAACCTCCCCTGGTATTCTTCCTCCTGAAACCAGAAGGGCACAACCTTTAGAAAAAGCCTGATATTTAAACTGATGTGGATCTTGAGAGCATTACAGACTAATCTCAAAGACCACACCATATTTTGTCAAAATCATACCACATTTGAAAGGCAAAGTCAGTGATACGATGTGTAACTAATGGTGGTAGAAACAGGTTGCTCAAGGCACTTCTCAGAAAATGAAGGCTTATCAGCCATTGGAGCTGTGAATTAGTAAGTCTTCTAATTATCTGGCACTCTAAAAATAGGATAAATCAGATGTAATAAATATCCTTTGACAATAATAAAAATATCACAGCTCATTAATTAATGTAACAAGACCATTGTCACCTTATTGCTTTCCTGAAATTTTATCAGAATATCTTCTCAAGTAAAACACAAAGTATAGATAAAGATCGCAAGTTCTACTCACGTCTTACTTTGAATGAAGACTTCTTGATGTCCTGAATTTGTGTCTCAGGTTTCTGTGAGCCTGTCTACCCTATGATGTCCATCTATGTGAATATAGCGGGACGGAAGCAAAAGAGCAACAGCAAAGTCAAGGCCAGAGGCAAAGAGAAAAACAAGCAGGGTATAAAACCGGATACAACAATACCTGCATTTGTCACATGCCCCACTAAAGTATCTACAGAATCACTCAACAAATATTTGCAGAAAGGCAATCACAGTGGATGGTGGAGTCTGTGACGGATTGCAGCACAGCCTCCTTTGATATGTTTTAGGTGGCCCACAATGTCACTTTTGATCATTTTTTCAATTCACCATCCTTTCACTAGCCAAAGTCAAGACAGCCTACTCGGATTCTCTTATTTTGGCACCAACTTGTGTGTGTGCGCGTGCGCATGTGTGAATACACATGCATGTGTATGTGTGTTCTCTTGAGGTCACTGAAAAAAATCCCCTTGTTTCATCCTCCTTGCAGGACTCTTATCCCTTTTGGAGTCTTTTTGAGTCTAGGCAGGTTTCAGCAATGTCACCAGCCCAGTAAGGAAGGGCCCTTGGATAAAAGAGCTGTCTGCCTAAGATCCCCAATTTATCAGAGCTTTCAGACATGAAAGAGTAGACTGATTCCTAGTCAGCAATGTTGCAGTGCAGAAAAAAAGTAAATACAACCATAAAATGGATTACATACAAGCCTTAAATTCGAAATTAAGGGATATGGGGAAACAAGGTACTTAATCAATTAGGATAAGCCCAGTGTTCTCTTAACAGCCAGAAACTCACCAATTAAACAAACAGCAGACAATATGTGGGCATTCAGATGCTGATATTTTTATAGCAAATTATATGGTCATTCATTCTAACACCCCTGCTTAGTCTCTGAATTAATTCTTCAAATGTATTGAATTAGAATAGTTAATTTTCTTAACTGTGTCAACCCATCAAGGTCATTTTCTGCCACTGAACCAGAATGTAGTAGTTTTATACCCCCACTAACATTTTGTACTTCAGCCAGTTACAGTATTTTAAAGGTGGGTAGCATTTTGGTGTTTATTAATATATATAAACTATTCAGCACTGCCATGCATAATGGAACGATATAAACAGAATCCATTTCCATTTTAATGCAAAGACAACATATCTGATGCCTTTATTTTTAATGTTCCACATCTCTCACTATTCAGTCCAAATTGCTATTCAAACAAGAATGGCATGGTTACAGCCATTACATTCTCCTAATGAATCAATATCTTTCCAGAAACATTCATGAGAAGGAAAAATCTTAAGCACAGTTGTTGTTACCAGTAAAAATTCCAGACACAAAGAGTTTGAGAATGTATTTTTAAAAATTCTTTATTTGGTTATATCTATGAGTGTCTAGTTAAAGCACATGTGGGTGTGCATGCATGTGTATGTGTCTGTGTTATATACCATTACAACACTTTATTACAGTTTGTTTTACTTATAGTGGGTGATTTCAGCATGAAAAGCACACAGTTTTAGCTCTGTAATATTTCAGTTCATGAACTTAAATAGTGATGGAAGATATAGAGGTAAAAGAGGGATAAGAGGAGAGAAAAGAGGGAAAGAGAGAGAGAGTGAACTAGAGAAAAGCAGCTTCTACAAAGTCTGGTTTCTGTTAGAACATTTCTCTCAATTACAAGTATATAGAATATAAAGGGAATTTCTGGATAGTTTGGGCTGAAAAGATATGATGCACATATTTTAATGAAAACTATTCACTACTTGAAGAAATGTATTTGTTTTTAGAAATTTAATGATCTTGCAGGTTACAGCCATCCTGAACATAACACTCTAGAAGGAAGGGTTTGTTTGGGCACACAGTTGGAAGGTGCAGCTCAGCATGGTGGGGACAGTATGGTGGCAGGAGCATGAATGCCAGAGAAAATTCATGAGCAGTCATGAGGCAGAAAAAGAGAGAGGAGTACTCATGCTCAAGTAGCCTTCTCATTTTAATTCAGTACAAGAGTCAGCCCATGCCACGGTATTACCATAATTATGGGGGGTATACCTATTTGAATTTACCTAATCCAGAGATGCCCTAGAAACAAAAAAAATCTCTAAGATTTATCTCCAAGGTGATTCCAGATCTTTTCAAGTTAGGAATAAATATAAACCATCACAGCTGGGTGGTGGTGGCACACGTCTTTAATCCCAGTACTTGGGAGGCAGAGGCAGGTGGATCTCTGTGAGTTAGGGAGCAGCCTGGTTTACAGAGTGAATTCCAGGACAGCGATAGCCTTACAGTGAAACCCTATCTTGAGAAACCAAATGAATAAACAACAACGACAACAACAAAACATATCAACTTGATACCTAAGCATGTGTCTAAGCCTAGAAGCACAACCATATATTCCCATAAGCTTATGGCATCTCTCAATGTAAAAGCAGTTAATTTAACTTCAAGAGTCCCCATCATCTTTAACAGTTACAACACTGTCCGAAAGTGCCAAAACATAGTATTTTCTGAGACTTAGGTAATCTCTTAACTGTGAGCCCCCACACAATTAGAAAGAAGTCACATAGTTCCAATATACAATGGCACAGGATAAACATTCCTGTTTCAAAATGGAAGAACAGTGGCCCAGTAAGCAAGGACTAGAGGAAAGGAAAATAGAAACCTAGCAAGGTAAATACGAAATCCTGCAGCACCATTTCCTCCGGAACTGAAGACCTGGAAGACTAGTGTATTTGTCTTCAGAGTAACTTTATTTCATTCATTAATTCATTCAAGTACAATCAATTGATCCCTAGTCATTGAATGCTAGAAATATTGGGATCTGAAAAGATCAAGAAACCATCCCTGTTTTCAAATGGTTTATTGTCACAAATGTGGATGATCTGTTTTTTCCCCATGGATATTTTTTCACACTTTGGAGGCCTTGCAATTAGAGGACCCTAATCATAAAACAATATTTGCTGCCAAAAGCCCTCTTATCTTTTAAGAAGTTTTCATAGTCTACCGCTTGATTCTGGTAGTCATAATGAAGGCAGACTACAGGGAAGAGAAACCAGCTTCTATACAGAATCTGGAGCCTGAGCTACAGTGGCTTGAGCAGCATAGACCCGAACAACTAAGGATCAGAGAGCAGTGGGGGACTAGTGAGCAGAGCTTGCATTTTCAACAGAAGGCTTTGGTGTGGTTCCAGTGAGCTTCTTCACAGAAGTCAGCCTCTGGGCACTTGAACGTCTTACACACTGCCTAAGAGCTCCCTGACATCAAAGGGGAAGCTGCTGGTCTTTTCAGAGGCAAGACCCAGATGTGCCCTGATGTCCCTTCAGCTTCACTCCACTTGTCAAAGTCACAGGCAAGCATGGAGTGGTAGAATGGGGAAGCAGGGCCTCAGAGAAAGGCTGCATCTTGATTCACTACAGGCATCTAAGTATGCTGCAGATAATTTTGTCACAAGGCAAAACAAAAAGTACCAGGCAAGGATACAATGATGATACCATCCAAAGCAAAACTAAACCATGTAACTGATGTGATTCTGAGGCCTGGCTTTATCTTCCTCTCAGGCGTGTGACATTGGGGAAATTATTTAACCACCCTGAATTGTGGTTCCTCATCTTCAAAAGGCAGATAACCATTACACCTGTTTTAAGAATTAAATGAAGTGTTGCTTCTGCACACAGTCACAGGTGTCCCACATATATACACACATTCATACATGTACCCATGTGTACCGTACCTGCCTGGACCTGACACTGGGATATGGTAAATGATCAGTGCACCTAAGATGCTGTTCTCAGTAAAAAGGGCACAAAGAAAGAAAATGTGGCTATTCCCATGTCCCAATAATTTGGGGCTTCATATTTTCAAAAGTATGACTTTCAGATATTCATATCTACAAAGACATTTGAGGATAACGAAAATTTTTGTTGAGTAAAAGATCAAACTTTGTTACCAGCCACTAAAGCACTGGAAGCTGAGAAGCTGAATAGAAGGAAAGAGAAAAATGGGAGGCAAGAAATAATTACTACCCTACATGGTGAGGCCCTAAAAGAAGTAAAATAGATCTAATCAGGAAGTAGCATTAAAAGCAGAATATTATTTTCCATATTTCTTTATTTAGGGTTATTCAGAAAGCTCTGAGTGATTCTTTCCAGAAATAAAAACAAAATGGACAATAGATAACAGCAATGGACTAGTGGCTGATGTGGAGGCAAGCATGCAGCCAGAGAGAAATCATGTGAGCTGGGCCATTGGTTTTTAAAAAGTTATATTCAAGTTGTATAGGGAATCAGAATGTAACAGATTAGCTTAGAAATTCTCCTTTAATCTCATGGGGTGATGATTGGTTAAATAAAGAGAAAGCAGAGTTTGAAACTACCTACTCATCAAACAAGATCAACTTAGCCTTAAAGAATGTAAAATGTTCAAAGAATAAAAAATTAACTTAGATATTTTCCTGTGTTCAAAAATCTTTATTATTGAAGACTTGAATGTGTTACTACTATAATGTGTCAGACTTGTGACTGCTAGATTTACTCTGGGTAGGCGGACAACAAATCAATTAATGATCAAATACGAATTAGAAATTGTAATAAAATTAGCATCAACATATTCCTTTGCCTTAGGGCTCAGTGATTAAGAACGCATGCTTGTCTTCCATTGAACCTGAGTTGTATTTTCAGAACTCATCATAGAGAGTTCACTATTCCCTGTAAGTCCAGATAGAGGGGATCCGATACATTTTTCTGGCCTCTGTGGCCACCTGCATGAATATATATACACATATAATACATATGTGTTTGTACACACAGACATACATTCATACACATAAGTAAAAATATTTAAAATTTTCAAATAATTATGTCTATAAAGATTTTATAGAATAGGCAAATATTTCAGCTCATTAAAATGTACCATCAAGGTGGAAAATTTCTAGTTACTATTTGTTGAAAGAGATAACATCCAGAATTCCAGTTTCACTAAGTATCATGGGTGTCCTCAGAGATGATTACTGCCAGTCAAACAAACCCCAAATCCCATTCTTCTAAACTGTATGTAAAATTTGTGTTAAAACAGCCTGATTATCCTGATTGAAACACATGGGCAAGTGGTTGGAAAAATAAGAACAAAAGATAAAAGAGAGATAACAGTGACCTAAAAAGACTTTATAATTCAGACAGCATTTGTTTCCTGATCCTTGGTGAACACCAGTTGGCATGAAAAATGGGTCTGAATGTCATAAACTCGACTATCAGGAACACTGAGCCTTTATCTTTCCTACAGGTCAAATGAATAGAAAAAGACATTTAATGAGTTTCTAAGAGTTTCCTACCTTTATGCCCCTTTGAGTTACAGCTGTGAAACGTCTCTAGGCCTTCTTTCCAGCTGCAGGCTAAGTGGAGTAGAATAGTTACACACTTTTGGAAAGAGCTGTGAAGTTAAAATTGTGGGAAGGCAAACAGTAGTCATGAGCCTCCAACTGTGAACCATGATGCTCCTGATACACTGAGCAAGCAATCGTCTCTCCCATTCCTTCTCACTGTCACCAGAAAGCAACCACGCTAGAATGACAATAGAGATCTGGAATTTGTTCACTGAAGTTTGATAACACACATTGAACCTTGAGGATGATAAGTGCATTGAGTTGTTATCTAGTAGAGAGAGGTGAGCTAGCTAATGTCATCCATTCATTAAGTATCTTGACTTGGATGACTCAGAATCAACTGCCATGTTCTAGCTTCTTGTGTTGATGCTGAGACCTCTACCATGTTGCTATCTTCACCCCTACTGTGTTCTGTGCATGTGAAGGCATTTGTATTCTAAAGAGGGCAGTTCCAAGCTTCAAGTAGGCTTAGAGTGGAAAACAATTCAGAAGACAATTGCTAGAAAGAGGAATTTTTTTCTTTTTCACTCTACTATTTAGTCTTTGCATTCTTTCCACCAGCTAAAGATGGCTTTTATTTATGAATTACATCTTATCCCAGTAATCCTGAGTCACGACCTTCTTACATGTGATAAAATACCCTTGCTTATGAATAGAACAAATAATTAGAAACACCCTCTATCAATTAGCAAATACCATTTAGAGTCAGGAAGTTAATTAATGAGAATAGAAAATCTGCAATGAAAGTATATAAATACAAGAGAAGTTTTGTCAAAACAAAAAAAATCAATTTTAAGTAATGAAACACAAGCTTTCAAGATGTTAGAAGCAAGTACAACCTCAAATGCAGTAAGCAGTCACAACAGAAGAAAGACAGGGGGGCTATGTATATGGTGAGGAATGAGGTCAAAGAAACTACACAAATCCCGGTAAACACAATGGCTCTAAGGAATGGTGTAGAATGTTCTCCTTTTTCCCCCATCTACTCTAAATTTTGAAGAAAATTAGTTTTAAAATACAAAATATTGGTGTTATGAAAAATGTCATGCCTTAAAAAAACAAATAAGCAAAAACAAACAAAAAAACAAAACTAAACAAACAGAAACTGGTTGTGTTTTTCAAAGTCCAGCACTGTACTCATCCAGGTGTTAAGATGTAGAAGAAACCTTCTTCGAATGAGATTCAGTCACAGTGCTGATGAGATGGGAAGACAGGTGTCCAGTGGAACCAAGTCCGTGGGAAGCTGAGTGCAAGGCTGGAACTGAAAATTGGACGTTAAAGGCACAGACCTAGAATCATATTATATCCACAGCACTTGCAGTAACAACCGGTTCCTTATTCTTTTCACTATGGGCATGTAAGAGGATCATAAGAGACACACACCTATATGTATGTATATATGCATAGAACACACAAGAGGCCATCTTCCGAAAACAAAAGTCGTGTCTCCTCTTTTCTTCTGGTCTCACCCTATCTATCACCCTAGAAACAAACATCACCAATGCTTCTTACAATGATATATGGTAACTTCTTATAGAATCAACATAAGCAGAACTCCGCAGCATTCAATGAACGGATATCCCCTGTGAATGTGCATCTGATTCCACCTGTGTACATGTGGCATGAAGAGAGGAATAATCTCTAAGGAGAGGATAGCTCAGCTTTCTGGCCCACTCTGTGGGGATACTCCTCGAATATATATGATTTCAAGGCATAAACCTCCTACCTCTGCTCCCTTCAGTGTGTGCATCTTGATGCATGGGCTTCATCCTCGATTTTAGGAAATATATTTTTCCTATAACGTGCTACCTAGAACCAAGCCATGCACTTTGCTCAGTGCTCTAAGAATAACCAGCTAATACATAATCGGAGGGAAAACTATGTTTGGCTTGCTGAGGGACAATTAGATAGTTGACCTTTACAAGATAGAACCTTCTTGAAAGTTTTCCAAGATTAATCATTAATAACTGCATTCTAAATCTTCTAGCACAGCCTATATGCTAATATTCTACTGCATTGTACAATAGGCTTCTGATCAGACGGTCAGATAAGAAAAAACATTTGGAAGACATAGTGTCTAACCTCAGATGACAATGTTAGGCAAACTGAAATCTCCTACTTGGAATTTACACATTTAGAATCAGTTTGGAGAAAAAGCCATATTACCACTAACCAGACACCATTACCATGAGCACATTAAGAGACACAAGAGACAGATGAGATGCTGATACTTAAAATCACACTAAAGAAGAGGCAAATATTTTTGGTGGTTTCTATGCTGGTCCTATTTTCATAGTTACTGAGAGGTAAATTAAAAACAAACAATTAAACTCTTTAATTATCTGAGGGGCTTTATGTGCTGTGCAGATTTTCAAAGTTCTCCCTTATCAGTGTTTCCCTGCGGACATAGTTATCATCTGAGTTGATACCACTCGGCACCACAAAACACAAGCCTCCTTCAAATCAGAGTGCCATTATTTCAATCAAGCATCTCTTTGCTTTTTATGAAAACATTAACTCAAAGAATGTTTTTAAAAATAAGGAATATGCGTGTGTGCATATTTATGTATTATAATATAGATTCAACAATAATGATTAAGACGAGAAAGTGAATTTGAGTGTGGGAGTCGGGGAGTATGGAGGGGTTTGAGAGGGGAGAGTGGGGTGGAAGTGATACAGTGCTTATACACAACGTTCTCAAAAACTAAAATAAAAATAAGGCATTTTCTGGCTCTTATGAAAATGTTGTCCAGAAGGGAGGCACAGTTAGATTAAGAGGACCTAATATTCTTCACTGGCAGTGTTTCATGCTTCATACTTGGTTTCTCTATGCTTACTTCCTATAAATCAACTTCAAAAGCTGAAAAGTGCAAAAATGGGTATACACTGCATATTGACTTTTAATCATGCTGCTACTTCACAAAATTATTGCTTTTTAGCTATAAAACGTCATTCCCCAAAATAGGGCACTATTTTATGAATATCAACATACTAACTCAAGGATTATAGGAAAAGTTAACTTACCCAGAATAGAGAGGACAATAGTGAGAGAAACTCAAGAGAACCGGCACAGTCTGACCTAGAGGCTTGACAATGTAGGTTTGAAGCTATAGTCCTCAAGACAGGAAGGCACTAGCGACTGATGGACAGTGGAATAGAGTGCCTATTTACGTGTCACTGTTGATGTTAAACACTCTTGGTCCAGCGAATCCCGGAAGAGTTCTCAGAGACACGGATGTAGCCAAGAATACACCCTGCTGGGAGCTATGGCTGCCGGTCAACCTTGTGACTCACAAGATCTCTGGGTGAACACACTCTCTGATGAAATGGATGAGCAGCAAAATATAAAACATGGCAAACTATACAACAGTGATCTCGCTTCTTCTAAAAAGCAAATCACAAAGAAACAGAAAAAGGAGAAATTTTAAATGAAAGGCAACTAAGCAAATTTATTTACCAAATGCCAGGTGAAGATCTTGTTGAATCATGATTTGAACAAAGCAAGTTATTGGTATAACACGTTTTTTTTAGAAAATTGGTAAAGTACAATGATTTGACACTTGATAATCTTGAAGAATTATTAAAGTCTTTTCCATAGGGTCATGGCATTCTCGTCATGCATATGAAATAGTGTCTATGTTTAAGAAATAGGGGTGCTTTGAAGTAAGCCACTGGGGAGGAAGAAAGAACACCCGCAGGACTTGAAGCAATGAGTGCTCTTTACAATATTTTCTCTAATTCTGTACATGGCTTAGTGTCCGCTATAAGGAGGCGCTCAGCACGGAGAGTAGCTTCCTGTGGCATCCTGATGGAAGTCTGAGAAAAGGCAGTTGGCGTGCCCCTCAGGAAAGCCTCTGATTTTCAAACTCAGAAATGGCTATTAAAGACATCAAAGGGGAGCACTGATTTCTTCAGGAGGAAAGCCGTTTGCATATTGTAGATTGGGCTTTTAATCTGTTTGGATGACAACAGACCTCTCTTAATCACTGTTCCATTCTAAATCCAATAGAGGAGCTAGAACCTAGAGGAAGTGCTGTATATACAAATCTACCTATGATGAAACAGCATGCCATAGACAAATTTTTAATCAAGTGACAAATAAGGGCATGGTATTTACTATCTATAATACAGAGTGGATATTCACATTATAAAAAGTAGGTTCCACACTTAAAATATCACAAAGCAATTAAAGTATGGATACTACATACCAATAAGGATAAATAATGTGGCCCCAAACAACAAGCTATGGTATCTTAGTTGTACAAACACACATAAAATACAGAAAGTACTATATGAGAGTGTACATGCATGCACTTGTATATGTGAAAGTACTTGACTGTATTCAGTGATCATATTTTCCCTTAAACTCCTTGCTCCCTGTAAGTCTAATCTGGGTACTTCATTGCCCTTTAGGGAAAGATATCACACAAGTGCTGGAGAGAAAATACCTTTAACTCTGGAAATATGAGTGCTTAAAAGTTCAATCCATATGGGAAATGTGCAAAATAGCCTTTCGTTGTTCTCTCTCCTAGAAAGGAGAGTTGCACATTCTCTGGAGATGAGAACAATAAGAAAGATGAGAGTCTTAGAACTGAGTCAGGATCTTGGACAAGAGGTGTGCATTCTGCCCTCTCCCTGATGCTGATCTCAAGGGAATGGGTGAGAGCGAATGTGCAACTCAGCACACGGTGAGCAAGCACAGTTGAATTCTGCCTACTTTCCCTCCCTACCTCCAAACTGTGCTGATGTACACCCCTAAAGGAGCTGTTGGTGCCATTCAGGCAGGAGGAACTTGGCCAGACATGGCTGAATGGGGATTGCTGTGAGATACGTAGGAACTGCTCTGAGCAGCCCCACTGTGCTCCTCCACGTCCTTCAAGAATTGTTCTTATTGCGATGCTGATGCTGAAGACAGAAGCCTGCACAGCTGCAATGCTTCTGGATAAGCCAGCAGACGGTGGCATAAACAGTATGGCTAAGGGCCAAGTGCAGTTGCCAACACCTAGCTGGGTGTCTAGGGAATGAATGGATGATGCACCTCTTAACTAATTCTAACCTGACAGAGTCCATAAAGGACCAGCTGTCTCCTCACCCTGGGAAGTCACAGCAATTCTTAAATCCCCAGCATTTAGACAAGGTCCAAGGATGAGGGAAGAAAGAGGAAGTTCCACTATCAGGACCTAAATGTGTAAAGATTTTACTAGGTTATTTCTCTTGCTTTTTGTTGTTTAGAAATCATGGAGAAAACATGGAAATCTTGAATATTTCAGCTAAAAGTATTGATTTTAGGTTTTCTTGCTATGAAAAAAGCAAATTTCTTGAAATCCCAAATGTAAATTTTTCCACTAAAGTAATTATTCTATTATCTGCGCAGTGGTGCCCCTGCCCCTTGTCTGTGCATGACACATTCCCAATAATGTTAAAACAACAAACTGTCTGGACTTTCTATGCATGATGAAATTCCATATGCATATACATAAAATTCATAAATTGCTTATTGTAGGGATTATCCATTCAATATTCTTATCATGCAGTTGACATTTATTTGCTAAAACCAGATAAAGCAAAACTGTGGTTAAAACTGTCCTACTCTCTGTGTCAAAAATTGCATTATGACCCAGACTTGCATGTCCTATCTGTTCAAATTTTAAAAGGATGACGCAAGAGGATCATGGTGAGTTTAAGGCCACCTTGACATACATAGTGACTTTTGAGGTCAATTCACCTAGAAAAAGACCCTTAACCAAAAGGAGGGCCAGGAAGAACATAAGATTATATAGGTCTTGGACTTACTAGGGGAAAGAAAACCTACAACTATTTTTCTGTAGAGGAGCACAGCAATGCAGTAAAAAAGGCCTCCTGATGACATATACTGCTGTTTCCCCAGAGCTTTACTAGGCCCTTGCCAGAGAGGCTGCTTCTTGCTTCAGATGGGAATGAACACAGAGACCTACAACTGGACAATGTGCAGAGTGAGAGACTTTGGAGCACTTGGTCCTGCATGGGAGGTCTTCATCAAACTCCTCCCTCAAGGCTCAGGGATCGATGTAGAGGAAGCAGAAAGATTATAAGAGCCATAGGTTGTAGATGGCTCCAAGAAAATAGTGTCATCCAGACACAACAGGATTTATGAATTCTCAGAGACTATGTGAGCAAACACAAGACCTGTATGGGTGCACACCAGACAGGAACCCAGCACTGAGAATGGGAAGCGAACACTTCTAACCAAGGAGCTATTTGGAAATGAGACCAGCTGGGAAAAAGAAAAACAGTTTTCACTAATGGAGTGTCCCAGGAGTAGCTGGCCAACACAGACCAACACAGACTCACAATTCTTATTTTGTTTTTGTTTGTTTTTTTTTGTGTGAGCTTTTTGTTTTGTTTTGTTTGGGTATTTTTTATCTCATTGTTTGTTGTTGTTGCTTGTTTATTTCGACTGTTGTATTTTGATTTTAGGGGTTTTGTTGTTCTTATTTTTCTCTGTTTATTTGTTTTGTTTTTGATAGAAAGAAAAAACATAAAGTTGGGTGGATAGGAAGGCCAGGAGAATCTGGAAGGAGTCGGGGGGATGAAAAGAATATGATCAAAATGTAGTGTACATTTTTTCTATTTATTTATTTATTTATTTATTTATTNACTCAGGACCTTTGGAAGAGCAGGCAATGCTCTTAACCTCTGAGCGATCTCTCCAGCCTGTAGTGTACATTTTTTAATGGCCAGGTATGACTTCATGGTGAAGTCATAAATTTCTAATGAAACACACGTAACTGAGTCTGAATCTTTAGAACCCACATAAAGCCAGGTGTGGTAGCACAAATCCGTAATCCCAGAGCACCTATAGTGAAATGGGAGGAAGGGGCTGCAGACCCCTTGGAAACTTAGAGCTAGTTAGTGTGGTATATGCACCAGCAAACAACAAAGGGACTCTCAAAGTGGAAGGTGGGGGCCAAAATCCAAGTTTGTCCTCTGACTACCATGTGCATGCCATTCTCACACACGCTCACATGCAAATAACAGACCTGTGTGGGCACACTACACACAAATAAACATGCATTGCACACATACAAAAAGATTTTAAAGCACATTTATACACATTTAATATACACAATAAAGGTAGAGACAAAACAAAATAGTGCATATTTATGTGCACAGGTGTGTACGTGTGCATGGATACATATGACCTGAAAAGGGGCTGACTTTTGTGGCAGCTTTTCCTTGTTGCTGAAGGAATGATTAGCAAGTTTCTCACAAAAGTTTTCAGACCAGAGGTCAGAGGGGGGGGGGTTGCACTACTTACTGGAGAACATTTTCCTCTGGGCACTGCACCTGTGTCATACATGTGGCGTTAAATGGAATAACATGGACCTGGAGACTGTTCTCACCAAAAAGAAAAGATAAGAGAACAGTGAGATGGCTCAGCAGGTAAAGGCGATTGCTGCCAAGCTTTAGGACCTGAGATAGAGGCCTGAAACCCGCAAAGCTGAAGGGGGGGAATGAGCCCACAAGGTTGTCTTCTGACCTCTGCATACACAAGGCCAAACATACACATATACAAAGAAATAAATGAATGAATACATATATATATATTAGATTTTTTCAAATAAAAGTTAACTATGGAAAACAATAAAAATTATCCCTTGTAGCTCATGTGAACTACATAGCATACAAAGCAGATTCTAACAGTGCCTCTTTTGTACCATCTACAAATTAATTTTTCTTGAAGATGGAAATGCAGTGAAGTCATTGAGTGTAATCCTATGCAAGCCATCAGAGGTATTTCCTGAACTAGAGAACAGCTGATGCTCCTACCACACAGAGCAGTTTTTCATCCTTCACGCACAGCCCATCTCTGTCTCTGTTATCTACACATACTGCCAACTGTGTTCCTATGAAGCTGTAGAGCTGTCACCCTGCTTATCCAAAGTTCATTACTTACACACAGCCTAGTTTCCAGAAACCCTCATTTCAAATAAATAAATGTATATTATTCATCCTTTCATTTATTAAAATTTTGTGGGTGCATATCCATTGTGCATAGGGATTGGTTTCATAATTGCGATTTTCTTGTCATGGTATCACTAAGCATCTTTTATGTATAGTATATTGTCACTGGGCAGGGAGGATATAAATATGAATGAAATGATTTGTGCTGTGGAGAATTTACAGCTCTAGAGGAACAACAGATAAGAAAACAAGCGATAATTATGTTAGACAAAAGAAAACAGGTGCTGTTAATAAGTATAGGTAGATGGCTGAGTAGAGGATAAAAGGAAGATGCAGTTAATTCTGTATGGCTGTTTGTGTAGGCTTTTAGTGAATAATAAGGTGTGAATAGGAAGGGAAACAGGTAGGACTGTGACATCACAGCCAGTGGAAGACATCATAAGAAGGCACAGGGTGTGTGAAAGGAAGATAAAATTCTTCAACTGGGGCAGATCTCCAGCAAAATGAGATCTTGGGTTCCAGGGCTGAGCTAATCACTTTACATTCTATATTCACTGATAGACAGAAGCCAAACAGTAGACCATTTTCCAAATGATTAGAAATGGGGAGTCAATGAGACATGCATGTAGAGAATATGGTTTCTTAGAAAACCTAGGTGCATTGTGTTCATCTATCATTCAAGGACAGGAAAGGAGGCTCTGTAGATACAAGATTATGAGACAGACCTGCGTTTCTGTTTGAGACAGGCTTAGAAATATAACCTGCAATGGGAACTGGGCTTTCAGGAAGAACAGACAGTTTCTTTTTTGGTTTAAAATGTTCAAACTGGGCTCCAACTGAACATAAATCAAAATCCCAAGTCACTAGCTGTGATGAATTTGGAGCTGGTCTTCTGATGGCTTCATCCATTGGGACTATCGCAGCTTGCGGATCAGGGGCGCCCTCTATTGGAAAGGAGGCCTTCTGGCTTCCTCTTACTGTCAGGAAACCTTCCTGGGGCATCTACATTTGCACAATTAGGCATTAGTATTTTCTGACTTTCTTAAAAAGTGAATGTGCATGTTCACTGACAAGAGTCCACAGAATGTTGGAAAGGCTCTTAGGAAGAACATGGCTACAAGTCCAACTGAAAGGAAAAACTATTCACTCTATATTTAAAGAATCTCCTTTAGAAATATGAAGTACTATGCAAAATAATATTTGAGAAAAAGTACCTAAGGCTCACTCATTTCACTCCGTTATTTAGCATTTCTTTGCATGCCTGTTGTGTTCCACAGATGAAGCTCACATGAGGGTAAACAGTGAGGCAGGCAACCTTTATGACAGAGTGGGGACCTAACCAAAAGTGAGCACTCCTAATTAAACATGGGGTTAGAGGTATACAAAGGTAGAAATGCTTGCATTGTATCTTAGGGAAAAGACAAGGGTCTACCACTTAAAAACTGTTTTTTCAAAAATAAGAAAGAGGAATTCAAAGGTCAAGGGAAGATACTGAGATCCTGTGGAACTACCAAATCACATACATTAGAGATATGGAGGGAACTAGATGAAGAAGATGACAGGCTATCAGTTAGCATGGATAACTATTTTTAACCAATCTGGGCCACCTAGGACTGAGTTCATTCAAGACACCCAGTGACTTGACACTTAGTACATATGTACAATGGCTCTCACTTTCACACTGTGTCTCTTGATACAAGACAGATCTCATTTCCACTTTTATAATTAACCCCCCCACTTTGGACAAATGTGGGACTGGAAACTGATGAGCTACTAAGAGGGTGAGGGGTTGAAGAGACGATTCATAAGTTAAGAATACATAATGCTCTTGCAGAGGACCTGAATTTGGTTCCTATCACTCCTGCTGGATGGCTCATAGTCATCTGTGACTCCAGTTAAAGGAGATCTGGCTCCTCCTTCTTGTCTCCATATCCTCCACATCCTCCTGTACTCACATACACACGCACATACACATACACGAGTCCACACACATGTGTCCACACACACAGAGAGACATACACACATGAACAATCAAAATAGACTTTCATGAATAAAGATGATCAGAACAGAGGACATATCTGGAATTGAGCTAGAATCTCTAGGGCTAATGTGCTTCCCTTCTAAGATCTGTGAATTGTAACAAACATCCAAGTCTCTGAATTCAAAGAGGATACTCTATTAGGCCCTGTATGGTTTCTATAAACAGCCCAAGACTGAGTGACTGTGAAGGGCCAGTTGTCTTTAATCCCCAAGGTTCTTGCCTCCGGCTCTATGTTGTTTCCCTAAGAATCTCCACTCTGTTCCTCCTGAATCAGGGTACCACTCACCCCAGCTCTCCCCATAGACTCTCCCTGAAGCAATTTTTAAATGTGATCATGATACCGATCAGACTTCGTTGCAATACAGGGGAACAAAAGCAGCCATGTTAATTTCAGCTGAGCAAGTGGGGGTATGAGGTGGGCCTTGCCAAATAGAGAAATCACAGCTCCTTAGAGAAAGCAATTCAGTTTGCAAGCCCTAATTGTAAGCTGAAATTAAAAATAATGGAAGGCACAAAGCAATTGTATAGAAAAGTCCAGGTAATGTCAAATGAAAAGGAAAAGCATCCCTCAGTATACAAGCGCTCCTCTCAACCTGTTTTCTCGGATGAATCTGACAATTATTTCTACATTTCCCACCATTTAATAAGCAAGAGGTTAAAAGAAGCAATGCAATTAAAATAGGGAGTGAAAACACAAGAATATCTCTCCCATTTGTACTGCACGCGTTGTACAAGACAGTATGAAATAAGAGAAGGGTGTGTGGAAAACAGCATGGGGAGATATCAAGGAGAAGCAGTCAATGTTCTCAAAAGCCAAAATCATAAGGGAAGGTGAAGGCATGAGCGTCTTGGCAAGAATATAAATACAAGCCCAGCAGCATAAGGACAAAAGAAGTGCCTTGGGGATAGGACAGAACTGAAGTCAGCTATCAGCTTCATTCCTTCTCAGTGAGTGACCTCGGGCACTTATTTAAGCAGAGAAAGTTCAGTATTTTCATCTGTCCACCCCTATGGGCATACTGAAATTCTGACTCAGATGCAACAAATACGTAGCCATCTAAGAGCATCTGGCCCACAGCAAGCATCCATTTACTTTATGCTTGGAATGGCAATGCCTGAGACATGCCAAAACTAGCAATGCTTGTTTATTAGATAAAGCCAAAATAAGACCAAATACAGTTCTTGGTGTTCCACGTATATATATATTGGGAAAAGTCTTTAAAACATAAATAACAGAGTCAGTGTTTTATACATGAAGAACATGGGGCTAAAGAAGTCACATTAATTTTAATCAAAGTCTTACTGTGAAATACAGAGATAATTATCCTGGTTAAGCTCATGGGTTCCACTTAAGAATCAAAGTCTACCATTTTTCAAAGTTTATATACTGAAGGACTAACTCACAATGACACTGCATTTGGAGACATGGACTTCAGGGGGTGATAAAAGTTTAAGTGAGGGCATAATGGTAGGGGTGTGATAAACTTGATCTATTGTCCTTATAAGGAGAAGAGCCAGCAGAAATGTGGAAATGTAGAGAAAGACCATGTAAGGAAGAAGCCTGCAGTTCCAAAGGGAGGGCTCAGAAGAAGCCCAGACCTGACACATTGATCTTGGACTCAGCCTACAGATAAGTGAGGCATAAAAGTTCTTTGCCTTGAGCCACTCATAATGCTTATTAACCTTCTGATACTAGAATAAAATACTCAAGATAATCACCCTATGAATAGGAAAAGTTTGGACTCTTGTTTTTGAGGCAGCTTTGGATCATGGTCTTTCAAATTCACCATGATGGGTCTGCAATAAGACAGAACATCATGGTGGAGAACACATGCCAGGGTAAAGGTACTCACTTCCAGGTAGGTGGGAGCAAAGAGAGACAGTTCACATCTGTATCAAAGCCTCTCTTCCAAGCCCGTGATTAATCCCTTGAGGATGTCTGGTAGTTCATGGTCCTATCACTGCCAGACTAGGGACGAAGACTTCAGGACATTATATTGGGAGGGCATTGAAGACCTAGACCATATTTTGCAACCTGTATTTTGTAATGGAAGTGTTATCAGACCAATATATGATTTTTTAACAGACAAAATTATAATCCTATCTCATTCACTTTCCTGTAGCGAGACTTAGGCCAAGGTAGTAAAATATTTTTTTAAGCCTCTACTTTCTGGTCCATGAATAGAAATGATGGTCCTGAATACCATCCATTTCCTTTATAAGACTCATTATTCTCATCCAAGGTAAGATAACAATCTACTACTCATTTAATTGTTATGAGATTCACCACCATGTATATAAAATCCACGACAAATGGCGGGATGCCATAGACAGGCTTCAGCTATTCATTACTCCCACTGTTGTTGACGTCATAACTACATTGGAGAATAAAAAGCAGACACAGGGGAAATCACACAGCCCTCACAAGGCTTCTCATGGAATACATGGTAAACCCGGATGTAGTGGAAACTGCTAAGGACAACTCATTACCAAGCCTTTTTCACAGTGGCTGAACTTGTTATGATGAATCATTCAAAGTCAACATGCTCAGGAAAAAGATCATCTCATATTATCCACTTTTTATTGCTGCAAAAAGCCAATGAAATACAAAAAGAAAAATTAGACAGAATATGCAGAAAGAATTCTTGTAAGGAGGGTATTGTCATATGCCCTTTGACCCATATTTGCCTGATAGATATTTACCCAACATAAAGACATGACAGTTGAGGGAGTTCCAGCATCAACAGTCAGACACAAGATCATCTGACAGTGAAAATTACATGCTATAGATGTTGTAATACCAGGTTAACGGAAAGAATTTTGAGTTGTTACATATCCATATATGCACATTTCTGAATTTTACTTATGTATTAAAAAGTACTAAGAAGCACTTTATGATTTCAATCAATATCAGCTAAATATTATTTCTAATGGATATAGTAGGTCTTTTGATATTAAATATGGAATAGTGTTTAAGGTGACATTCTACATTTCAAGAAACCCATGATCCCAAGGAAAACGCTAATGATTATTCTTCAGAATACATCCTCCTTAGAATAATATTGCCAGCTCTTATTTTGAAAGTTTATCTGACATAAGAGCACCTTGCCTAACAGAATCAGAAAACAAATGTTCTAGGTGAACGTTCTAACTGCACATGAGTTTCTCGAGCACCTGTATAGAAAGTATCAGAGAAGAATTAAGGACAAGAGCCAGACTGCAAGCTGAGGATCCTGCACTCTGGTTGCAGTCAGTGATTTCAGACTGAATCACATTTACAGATTCAAAGAGCAAAGATTTTTTAGTATCTTCTAAATATCTGAAACATTAGCGCAAAACATGGATACGGACATACTGCCTGCGCTCGTTGAGCTTGCCCTGTAGTTGAGAAAGACAGAAACACTGGAGAAGTCAATGAAGGGGACACATAACTGTATTTAGAGTTCTACTGATACATCTCCTTAAAGTAGGCAGAGAGAAAGGCCAGACAGTGGTAGCCCACGCCTTTAATCACAGCACTTGGGACACAGAGACAAGTGGATCTCTGTGAGTTCGAGGCCAGCTTCATCTACAGAGCTAGTTCCAGTACAGTCAGGGAAAGTTACCCAGAGAACTGTCTGGGAAGTGGGGGGAGGGGGCTTAAGCAGAGAATGTTCTGTCTGAAGAAGCTGCTTCTAGACTCAGTAGAGTATATGCTGCAAGGAGGGAAACAGCAAAAGGCAACGTCACAGGGAGGAAGGTTGGATCTGTCTAACTTTGTAGACCAGAACAGGAAAATCAGATTTTAATCTTAGATGCAGAATGAAGCAGGAAGTCATTGAAAGACTCTGGAGCAGAAAGTAATAGAATCTGACTTACGTTTTCACAGAACGACTCTGTGTGCTGGAAAGAAGGCAGATCAGGGGACTGAAATTTTTGTTGTAAAGAAAGAAATGTAGGGCCCAAACTGTTATCATATGAAAAACAAAGAGAGAGGCAAGATGTTAGGCACTGGGTTTGGAGAGCAAAGGGCATGTTGGGGACATCAGTGGAACTAGAATCAGATACTCACTCACTCATGGGTTACTTTCACACCAGCCAAGGGGTTCATGGTTTGCCCTGGAGTTTCCTTTTAAATTTACTTTGTTATTTGAAAAGCTCACACATCAGAAAATCTCTGTCTCATAAATCCCTTGACCCTGGATTGGCCATCCCATAACCAGGGCACAGAGTAACTGTGACTGTGTAGACAGGAAAAAAGTTGTCCCTGAAGCAAGGTTTTCATACTTTTCCCTTTTTCTAGGTTTTCACCTTAAAATCTCGGCACCGTATGGAAATGCAGTACCTGGAGCACATGCTCTAATCTGAAGATGTCTTAGACAAAACCTTTGTTCCACAATCAAAATGTTAATTCTGAATAAACGAGCAAACCTCCTCGCTAGACTGGTGTAATGCAGAGCACCATTTAACCTCTCAACACATGTTCCTGCTTTCCTCCCTTTTTATGTCTTAAACACCTACTTTGTGGGAGCAGAGAGATGACCTCATTGTCTGGGAGCTTGTTTCTCTCTGCTCAGTTGCTAACAAAGTCTGCAGCTTGGCTGAGAAGATAGTGTCTCTCTGCTCCTCATCACCCCCCTTCCTCTCCTGGTTTCCCCTCCACTTTCCCAGCAGTGAACAACTGGGAAGAGAATCCTGTGGACTCCAGGAGGTCTGGGTGCCATGGGAATGAAATGCTGACGGCTTCCACTGTGATAGCCAATCTGCATATTGCCAAGGTTGAAGAAATGAAAGCAGAAAGAAACTTTTTGAGTAATTGCCAGAGATGTGCACCTCAGAATGATCGTGCCTTGCATGTAGTCTGTTTGGCTTTTCATCTTCCCAGCAAGTCTCTCAAATATTTAACAGGGAAGAAACCTGAGACTCTAAAATCAGTTTGCCCACAGTGGTCTCTACTAAGTGGTGGTCTATGACTCAAACTGACTTTCTAGCAACTCAAAGCCTTACACACTTTTCTTATACCAGGCTCTGTTCTCCTCACTAGGGACTGAAGACTTAACCACTAGCCAACTCATCAATAAACCAAATTACAAGAGTTATATCCTCATGGGTCTTAGGGAGATTAATAATGTGAAGGTACTATACACTCTAAATGTTATCATAGGTTAATTAAGATATGTAAAAAAGAAAAAATTAAAAATAAAATTTGAACAAGTATATTATATTTCATATGAGAGTATTTAAATTTATTTTCCTTGCAATAAGTATGACCCTCATGAACAACTATTTCCTTGAACAGTTCATAATATAGACTTTAATAATGGGAGTTTTGATAATAAATATAGCATGTAATACCTATCAACTCTTATTAATCATCACAATGACAACAGAAATTTACAATGAACACATAGTCTTTGCTAGGTCTTGCTTAAGTATTAATTCATTTATTCTCAAGGAAAATAAGGAGGAGGAGGAAGAGGAGAAACCCTAGGCAACAGAAGCTTATCATGGTTCTCATTTTACAAGCGAAGAAACAGAAGTGGAGACTTGAAGACTACAAATATCCCTGTTTCCCAATTCCTACTGAATTACTATGCAGAACTATAGTAAAACATCTCTATTCTTTTTCTTTTTTCATAATATTTTTATTGTTTATTTGGTAATTTCACTCATAAACTCTGAGCACACTCACTTCCAAGTCCTCCCAAATCTATTCCATCCTTGTAATCCTCCTGCCAAGAGAGAGAGAGAGAGAGAGAGAGAGAGAGAGAAGGAAAAAGATAAAAGAAAGGACAAAGAAAAAGAAAGACAGGTCTGATTTGGGTTGTCCATAACTGGAGGTTGGTCAAAATCTCCGTGGCCAGCTCCTTAAAGAAAAGTGAGTCCTTTCCTACTGGTACCCCTGCCAGAAGTCTTCAGTTGTGGAAAGCTATACCTCAGCATCCTTTTCCCAGTTTAAGAGTTCTCTTTTGTGGCCTTCTCTCTAGGCTGTTGCTGTTATTGGAGGGTGGGATTGGGGTAGGCGCTATTACAGAAGTCTTCTATGTCCCTCTTTCCCTATTCTACTTCCATTATTCTTGTAGAAAATATGCTTTCTTGATGATGGGATGCTTGTCACTGTTGAATATTAGTATTTTTCTGGGTTTGGTAAGTGGAATGGAATTATTCAAGATGAATGTTTGAGGGTTCTTTGTTGGTTTTCTCCACCAGCTTAAGCCATTCCTAATCAAACTTTGCATCAGCTACTTGTGACTTTCACTAGGGTAATGATTTCCTCCATGTAAGAATTTCTATTTCTCACTCCACTCCTGCTGCCCATGTTTGGTAATCTGGGATTAGAATAGAAACATTACATATGAATTTGGAACTGAGCAGTTCTGATCTCCCTGGAGAAGAGGGTGAGAAGCAGGCAAACACAGTGAGAACCAAGAGTCAATTGCTCTTTTGACAAACAGAGATACCGAGAATCAGAACCACTGCATACTTTTTAAGCTCACAGTTTTTACTGAATATGCTGCTGCTCATAAAAAGTCATTTTGCTTTCCTCTGGAGCATGCTATGGCTTTGCCTGGACCCTGGTGCTAACACATCATGTCTACATGGATCCACAACAGTCACTATTAGCTCAAGAGACAACTCTCTGCTCTGACAAGACAGATGGCTCTTCACGTTCATAGTTCCTGTTCACTTCTTAACTGGTCCATGTGAATCCTAGGTCAAATGTTTCTAAGTTTGTTTGTAATGGTGCTTCCCACATGAAACCAGAATTTGAATTAGGGGGTCTCAGGGAAGTAGGTTCCCTATGTAATAATCATCAATCCATGAAAAGCCTGAGTAAGACAAAAAAAAAGATAAACTTGTCCCCTTTCTTTCTGGGTTGCTGTTTCAGCTGAGACATCATTCCTCTCCCACCCTTGCACTGAACTGCACTACACACACCCCTGGTTTTCTATCTTCCAGAAGAAAAAAAAATGGGTACATCAGACTTTATAACCAAAACTAAAGTCCTTTTAATAGCCCTCTTTGAAAGGTAGAACAGATTCACACGCACACACACACACACACACATTGAGTAAATTAATGTAATAAAATTTTAAATCATGAACAAAGTGCAATGAGTATATTAGTATGAACAAGCAAGGCTGCCATGTAAAAGAATGTTTTAAAAACCTTACCATGAACAAGTTTCATGAAAGGTGCTTTCCAACATGGTTTCCAATGTGATATCCCTAATAAAAAAAACTGTTCGTGGCCGTGCAGGTATAGACACAGTTTTAAAATGCACTATGGAAAACCACAGTTGTGCAGAAGCACTTAAACATTACTCGCCCATCTTTCACTCCACAAGAGAGATTATCCAGACAACTGCCCACAGGATTTTCTTTTGTTCTGTCTTTAATCTAGTTCAGTATTTCTCAACCTTCAGCCTACAAAATAATTTTTGTCTGGGGTTACCGACATTGGCTCTTATTTATTGTGCTTCACGGTCAATTTCAGGACCTTTCAAGGGTATTCCCAGAGCTTCTGGGTACAAAAAAAGTAAACTGCACCCTGGCTGTGAAGGTGAAACACGCCCTGCTGAGGGGCCAACGGGGCCCCACACACCAACCTGGTTCCTACTACTCAGCCAAATCCCTCAGAGAGAAGAGATGCCTTGTCCTAAGTCATTTCCACAGGGAAGTCCCACCTTTCTGAAAACCCCACAACAACACATATGATCAGCTACACCCTTTATTATTTTGACTGTTTGTAATTCATGCCCCAGGAGCTGACTTTGGAATTTACATAGAAGGGTATTCTTTTGTTTGTTTATATACCTTCCTCTCACTCAGTGGGCCTATTTAATCATTTCTCCGCGCTCAGATTCTTGCTCAGTTCCTGGAACACAATACAATCTTAGTAAAGAATGATAAATGTAGGATGAAATTTAAATAAAATGTAGAAAAAATTCTGCCTACATCCAGGATCGAGCAAATATATACATCAGGCATGCGGCACCCCATCCTCTACTGCTCATAAAATCATCCTTAGATTGATGATGTCATTAATATTTTATCCTCGTCTTTAGCTGAGAAAATCCATTGTGTGTAATTTATATTTTATTATGCTTTAATGATATCACAAACATAATTTGATTTTGTATTTTGCTGAAATACTAAATGGCAAATTACCCCCCCATTGTTATATATTCTTTTGCAGCAACTTTCTTAGTATCCTATCAAATAATATCCCATCATAATCAAAGTGGTACTCCTATATGTTAAAACTCTCCCAGAGTCATACTCAGACTTTTGATGTCACCATTTCGATGACTATTCTTGTAGATAAGTCTTCCCTTAATCCCAGATAATTAATTTATAATCCAAGATGTGAAAGAAATGGGTCCAAAAGAATGAGATTCTAAATAAGATATTTTTCTACAAAACTGATCATGTAGTTCTGTGTGCACTGGAATAATACATATAGGCTTGGGATCCAAGCTGGGTAGTTTACTTAGAGTTATTTTAGTGTATCTCTGATGTTTTGCTTGGAATAGATTTTTGCTATGATTATCAGAGTTACTTTTATGGGAAGCTAAGAGGACCAAGCTCCCACTGTGCAGGTAGGATCAACCATTTCCATGCAATATCCCATTCAAGATGCACAACTAGCTTACATGATCGGTGCACATGCTAATTCTAGGTTGTTTATGATGAACAGGGCTTAACAAATAAAGCTATTGATTGAAGCCCTGGTCTGGCTATTGTAAAATCTGTGAATGTGAACATGTATCAGCTTCCTTTCAACACAAGAATCTTAGCAGTCTCTTAAAATATAAATGTTAAAATCACACAACTATCGCCCTTTTGTGTGGCAGCTTAAAGATCACAAAGCATAGTAACACATATATTTTACATATTACCAAATCATGTAAGACTATATGGCCTGTCTGTCTATCTTCTTCCCTTCTTTACTTCCTTCCTTTCTTCCTTCCTTTCTTTTCTCTTTCTCTTTCTTTTCTCAAGAAATGTTCTCTGTGTGAGAGAGAGATGGAGATCATTTAAAAAAAAACTATTTTGCAAAGGTTAAAACAGTGGCCCCAAACATGACCCAGGAACAACAACAACAAAGCCAAACAAAACTAGGTGGCGTGGCTGAATCACATGGCCACAGTGCCCAAAATAACAACTCTATCTATGTGCCTGCATAGCTCCCTAACCCAAATCAACACAACCACGGTAGAATAGGTCCTATTCTACACTTGAAACCATAGTTAAAGTAAGGGAACACCTTATATTATTTAAGCAGTAATAATAGACCTTCAGATCACAGAATTCCACAGCAAAATGTTGAGGTTAGGAGAATGGTACTAGTACAGTTCCTCTTCCAACAGCTCCTTCCTAGGAAGAGAGATCTTTGTGTTCCTAGGGACAGAACGTATTTCTACAGGTGTTTCCTTATGTGGATTTGGGGGGGAAAGCACCATGTGGTCATATTATATGAATGCCCAGTCATTTCCTGGATTCAGACTCTGCTTCTGCTGTCTTTGCTTGAGGATGATACAAGGTCTCTATGGTTCAGGTTGCTCATCTATGAAATAGGGACTAGAATAACACTGACTTTTATGAGCTTGAAATAATGGTTAGTATGCTTTCTGTCCAGTTCTTCTTCATTATTAACCCTTCCCGTCAACAGCCAGTGTTGGCATGATACATTCCTGCTCCTACAGCCATCAGCTGAAGACGTAGTAGTTAATCTAATTGAATCCTATAGAACTCATGACAGCCAACTGATTTGTTATACCGCTTTTAAATTATTTTCAATTGGTAAGGAAAATGCTGAAGTTTTCCATTATGTGGATAGGAGATACACACACACACACACACACACACACACACACACACACACAAGGAAAACAATTCTTTAACGTATCTAATAGCACACTGAGGTTTTTCAGATGTTCACATTGAAAGAACCTTTAGACATGCAGAATCCATTGTTTTTAGTTTCCATGTTGGGAAGCAGAGCCCCAATGAGGTAGGTTTACTCACACCAGGGACCCTGTGGCTATAATCCAGGACCATGCTGGTAAGTCTTCCTATCTTTCCAGTATAACACGCTGTTCTTTCTCCTGTCTACAATTCACAAAGCAGGTCTGAAGAGACTGTGAAAGTGAAGACGAATTAGGAAAACTGACCACCTCTAGATGCATACTGAAATATTCAAAGTGGAGTACAGACACTGCCAATCTTGGTGCTCTACTTCTGAAACGTCTTTATTTGCAAAGCAAGGAGTCTTTTTTCCCCGTGTCCTTTATTTTTTTAATGATTTTTATTGAGTTCTACATTTTTCTCTGCTCCCCTCCATGCCTCTCCCCTCTCCTTCAACCCTCTCTCAAGGGCCACATGCTCCCAAATGACTCAGGAGATCTTGTCTTTTTCTTTTTTTTGACATTTTTTTCTTTTTTTTATACTTTTTTATTAAAAATTTCCACCTCCTCCCATT